>JAMPIV010008903.1:310000-430909 GCA_024509875.1 Oreohelix idahoensis | reverse complement strand
CTCAGTCACACTGCAGAGCTACTGTAGTTATAAAAAAATATGAAACGCTAGAAAAAAAAAAAAAAAAACGTGAGGATATCACGGTATCCTGAACACTGATTATCTACCCCCATAGAAACAGCATTTGCCTGTCAACATCTCATCCATATGTCAACATTTCTTTTTCTCTTCCGCTCTTCTTTTATTTACCCTGCGAGTGCCTGATATCATACCTTTATATTTGTTTCATATTAATTTACTGTTTACAGGCCTCAGGTTTCCCTCCCTTATTTGTAATAAATGTTTGTACAATACCAAACCTACCCACTATCCTGTTCTCACTGTTCTAGTCTACTATTATTTACTGGACACAGTATTAAGGTCCTAAGGGTCTTGTTGGATTCGGCCTATACTGCTTGATAGAAATACAACAGAAGTGATTGCGTCATTAATAGGCTGAACTGCCCATGGAGGACTTCTGGTGTCGTGTATTGTGGTTCGCACTATTGACCTGCCATTGAAACATCATTTTTTGATGATGCGTAGATGGCAGAGCGGATAGTGTGATTCGCTTGCATGGCTAGGCGGGGTTGTCGCACGGAAGGTCCAGTGTTCAAATCCTGGGTAAGCCACTCATGTCTGTTGTTTTTCTGTTGTCTGGTGTTCTACTTCTTTATTTCCTGCGAGTGCCTGATAACATACCTTTATATTTGTTTCATATTAATTTCATATTAATTTACTGTTTACAGGCCTCAGGTTTCCCTCCCTTATTTGTAATAAATGTTTGTACAATACCAAACCTACCCACTATCCTGTTCTCACTGTTCTAGTCTACTATCATTTACTGGACACAGTATTAAGGTCCTAAGGGTCTTGTTGGATTCGGCCTATACTGCTTGATAGAAATACATCAGAAGTGATTGCGTCATTAATAGGCTGAACTGCCCATGGAGGACTTCTGGTGTCGTGTATTGTGGTTCGCACTATTGACCTGCCATTGAAACATCATTTTTTGATGATGCGTAGATGGCAGAGCGGATAGTGTGATTCGCTTGCATGGCTAGGCGGGGTTGTCGCACGGAAGGTCCAAGTGTTCAAATCCTGGGTAAGCCACTCATGTCTGTTGTTTTTCTGTTGTCTGGTGTTCTACTTCTTTATTTCCTGCGAGTGCCTGATAACATACCTTTATATTTGTTTCATATTAATTTCATATTAATTTACTGTTTACAGGCCTCAGGTTTCCCTCCCTTATTTGTAATAAATGTACTGTAGGAATATGAATGTTCTCGTTTGCTTAAATGGGATGATGTATATGAGAATAAGCAGATATACTTTATTTTTTCTTTAAACTGCTCAAAGACTTTTCCTGCTACAGAAGTGCGTAAGAAAGTGTTATTATTATTATTTCATTTTTCACCAAGAATGTATGGATATAAGCGAGAATGTGTTTATGTAATTTTTGTATTGATGATTGATGACACATTCAAAAATACAGATTAATTGTAGACGGTTGGATCGTATGAGTGAGTGTCGGTATACAGAATTTACATTTTTGTTATTTATTTATTTATTTATTTTTTTTCATTACTATCTTGTTTGTTAAAAAAACCTACTCATTTTTTATTATGATTGCATACTGTAAATGAATGCTGTTATGTTAACTTTATAATGTTGCATGCCTTAAATTAATGCTTAAAGTAACAAGTGGGAATGAAAGGATATAGTATGCAAGATAAATGAGAGTGGAAGGGCAGAATGTTAGACGGGCCTGCACGCCCAATTCTTAACCCTTCGAAAATAAAGTTCGTTCGTTCGTTCACCTGAAACACTAAACACCTGTTTGCTGTGTAAGACTCCACCAGACTTGACGGTCATTGGTTGGTTTGTCAGTCAGCGGCCTAGGACCAAAGAAGGAGAAGAGCATGCTGAGGCCTTCCGCATAGTTAGGACCAAACATATTTTTGTTTTTGGCTGCCAGTTATAGAACATGAATTGTTCACATGAAGATCTATTTTCTTTTGACACATCATGAGAAGAGAGAGCCGCGCTGGCGTAGTGGTTATAACACCGCTCTGGCGACCGGGTGATACAGGATCAAACCCGGGCGACGGCATTTGAGGATTTTTCGTCGACCGGGATTTGGACTGGATTAACTCGAGACCTGGCGAGGACATTTGAAGGAGTGTCGTCGACCAGGGACTGGCGGCTCCTGAGCCGACCCAGCTGCAATGGGTACCTCCGAAATCGGCGAGTATTTGCCTGAATGGCGAGGGACACCTGTCTCTGTACAAGAAATAAAGGGATACTCACGTAAAATCAATGTCAGGTTAGACATAAATAATAACCTGAGATTTCGCCTCGAGTATTAGCGGGCGAACGCAAAAAAAAAAAAAAAAAAAAAAAAAAAAAAAAAGAGAAGAGAAAATTGTTCAGGTAAAGTAACGAGTAACATGGAGAACAACAAAAACAACAACCAAAAAGCTACATTCATATATGTGTGCTTGCTTAGAATAGAAGGGTTGGAGTGATCTGACAAGATAACAAATGAAACTGATGACAAGAACCAGCAAGTGCCAGGGGAACAAGAGATGAGAAGAAGACGCTGGCAATGGATAGGACACACACTGGGGAACCTTGTTCATAGCATTGGAAGGCTGCCTTTGATTTGGAATCCTCAGGGTAAAGGAAGCAGAGATGTGACGAAAAACACACGGAGAAGAGAACTGGAGACAGAACTGAAAATGATGAGCTAATGGCACGAGACAGGACTACTTGGTATACACTTGTTGAGACCTGTGCTCCTTGGGGAGTTTACCAGTGATAAGACGATAACTATTACATTGCACATGTAATAAACAGAGAAAGATATAAAAATTCCCCGATAAACTAACCAACTGACGAGAAAGCAAAATGAAAACTAAGCCTCTTCGTTCGCCCTCATATAACCACATCTATGTATCTCTTGAAGAAGACCCTGGCGATAGATACGATACACACTGAGGAAACCTTTTAATAGAATTGCATGGCAGTTTTTGTTCTGGAATGGCAGGTGTAAACCGAAACCACACGAGAAGAGAACTGGTGACACAAGTGACAATGATGTGGAAGACGTGGAAAGAACTTGAGCTGATGGCACATGACAGGAGGACTTGTCACGTGTTTGTTGAAGGTCTGTGGTTTACGAAAAAACCTATGGCAAGGCACAAGCAAAGAAATAAAGTTACAGCTGATCAGAGCATGTATATTCCCAGTGGCAACATACGGCTGCGAGACTTGGACACTCAATAAAACAGTTGCAAAAAAGATTACATCATTTGAAATGAAATGCTACAGAAGGATGTTGAGAATACCTTGGACAGAAAAAAAGACCAAAGGAGAAGTACTGCACTCACTAAACGTGCAGGAACATTGGCTCCTAAATACCATCGCAATAAGGAAGCTGAAATTTTTCGGTCATATAAAAAGACATAATAGCCTGGAAAAAACAGTGATGGAAGGCATGGTCCCTGGAAAAAGGGGAAGGGGTCGACCTAGACGACGGTGGACCCAGGACATCACAGAGAGTCTGAACTTGTCTTTGGCTGATGCAGGTCGACTTGCCCAGAATCGTGATGCGTTCAGAGCACCTGTAATGGAGACAATGTTCTGGAAAGAATACGTCACATGATGAAAGAGTATTGATTGATTGAGTTATGTATCTCTTAATCTTTTCGGTTTGTCTCAGTCTTCTCTCGTCGCCATATACTATCTCCCCTTGAAATGAAAGATTAATACCTTTTTTTTCCTTTTTAATTATTAACTCTCCGTGTAGTTCCCGGATTGGTAAAGACCATGCTACTAATCTGCTCCACTCCTGCAGAAGACAGTCTTAGAGGGCATTTTCTATTCTTTGTTTGTCTTGCCATAAACGTCTCCCTGCCAGATTTTTAATTTAGGATCATTGTTACGGTATATGATATTAACGCCGTCTGCTAAAGGTTATCAGACGTGCAATTGTAAAGGTTAAGACATTTAATATATTGCGATAGATGTTTCAATTATTGAACGCTCCATACACGATCGATTATGACGTGTCTAGCGTTGTTTGGGTCATAGTCGGTAACTAGGAGACGCTACCTTTTGTTACTTGACCGCCAAGCTGAATAGCTGCGTTTTGTTAACCTTCCAATTCAATGGCATGATATAGCCATTTATATGTGCATTTATGATGGACCAGGGTCAGTCCTAGAACTCTACATGAGAGGAAACTTATGGAGGTTAGTGATTAACTAAATCCTTGGAAGGAGAAAGATAATCGTCTACTTTATACGAAGTAATTAGACTCACAGTCTCACTGTCGGCAGATAGCCATTCTATCTGCGCGTGCATATAGCTGTGATGTTCTGACGACAATTACTGCATTGTATCCTTAAACGGACATTGACATGTAAAACAGCAGTCTACGCTATTGATTGATTGATGCATGTACCTCATGTGTGAATTGAACTGTTTATGTATGTGTGTGTAATCCATATTAAATTGTGAAGGACTCGAACCGGAGGCATTATTCGTTGAATCACGTTACACCATTCAACCATTATGAATTATGTATTTTATATCAAGTTGCTGAGTTAATAAGATGAACAGTTGTTTACATCTTGATGCCAAGTTCAGGCATTACGACAAACCAAAGGTGAGGTTCACCCCATTCGCGTACGAATATTAGCACGATCAGAATTCAAGCAACACAACCGGTAACCACACACGAAAGTCCTTCAACAAAAGTGGTGGCCGAATGCGGGGAACGACAGAAAAAAGAAACAAACTTCTGTTCCTTACGCACATGTTAACCACAAATATTTACGATCAATTTTCGATCACATGATCCAGTGGAAGATGACGCAGTACTCATTATAATGCCTAACAACGTGACGTCACCGAAAGTCGTGTAGGTGAACTGTCGGAGAAACCAAAGCCGTTTCTAAGTCTAACCAGGGGAAACATGAGCCATTGAAGCAAACACACGATATGGACTACAGGAGCAGACAGTCAAAGGCACAGGCCTAGCCGTCGACGACAACGAGCATCAAGTGAAGCAGCAAATAAAGATAAGTTTAGCTCAATAACTATTGTCGTTAACGTGACAGTGCTAACTGAGTCCATGCCCTCTGCCTACATCGGCATGTTTTTACCTATGTTTAATGTACTTTTTGTTGTCTTAATGTGTTGTTAATTAGCGGGTGGTAGGGAGGATGAACCGAAATTAGATTCTGTGGCTCTCACGATGCCTGAATTGATTTCGGTCGTTTCTTAGGGCAGTTAAACGATTGCATTTTTGGAAGCCCCATTGAGGTTTGCCATTGGACTACCTGTCCAAATCTGCTGTTGTCTGACGATTTGTGTTAGCTGTGCCGTTCCGTAGATAACTGGTGTATTTTATTTGTACTAAGTTCACATTTTTAATTAAGTTTTGTATCATGTTCGTTAACTATTTCGTCCAGTCTACTCTTACTATCAATTTATTTTATGATTGTTAAATGTTCGTCCGTTATGAGTCCTGTGATGTCATCATTTTTTGCAGTCATTTTTTTTTTTGTGTACTTTGCATATTCAGTTGACCTCGGGTCAATCTTTGACCCTTCGTTTTCCGTGTGACACTTCCGCTTGTTTTATTTAGTTCATAAATTCATTTTTAATTGTGAAAATGTCTTGTTTGCGTCTTGACATTGTTTGTACCCTTTAGTTGCATCATTGTTTTGTTTGTCCTCATGATATATATATTAAATACTACATTAATAATATGATATTATATGCAATAATACACTTGTAATTTAATTTAATTAATTTTTTCTGACATTTAAGGTTAATATGGGACATTGCATAATTATGCAGTGATAGTCCAAGAAATTAGCACTGCAATTTATAAGAGATGCCTAGGGCATAATAATATAATATATATATTGACCAAATAAAATAATCTTATAGTCTACCTTTGAGGTAATAGACCCATTGTATATTATTTAATATACTTTTCTAGTACTAAGAGAGTGACTTAGTACATTGAACAATATAATTACTAGGAATCATACCCAACATCATTGGATATTGAGATTAATTGTGTGATGTAATTACATTATAGTTAACAGATATCATAACTATTTATGATATAGTTAGTACTTAGATACAATATTGTTACAAAATATTGTCTATTGGTTGAACTTAGACATAAGAGTTCAGTACTATTGTGATTATTTATATTGAATATTCCTAAGTTGAGTAAGTATAATAATTACTCTGAAGCTGCTATTGACTATTTTAATCAGTAATTATCAATAATTACTTACCTGATAAAAGTCAAAATGCTTACTATAGACCATTTCGTTAAAATTGGTAAAGAATATGGTTATAAATCTCAAGAACTTCGTCAGTTTGCTGAGGCAGAACTGGAAAAACATAAAGCAGAAATGGAGGAACAAAAGGCTGCATTAAAGAAAGAGGAAGAGGAACAAAAGGCAGCATTAAAGAAAGAGGAGGAGGAACGTGAGATGAAGCAAATTGCCAAGGAAAATAGATTAAGAGAGATTGCTCAACGTGAAAGAGAAGAGCAAAGAGCAATTACCAAACAGGAAGAAGAGAATAAATTGAAACGAGAGGAAATTATTTTACAACAAGAAATGGAATTGGCGCGTATTAAATTGGAGACAGCAAGATTACAAGCACAAAGTGCTGATGCAAACCAGCATAATAACGCACAAAATGGATCGTCATCCAGCCAAACTAAACATTTCTACAACTTTAAATTACCCACTCTCAACTTAAACGTGGACGACCTTTCATCGTTCCTGTCACGGTTTGAACAGACTTGCAAAACAAATCATTTGCCTGAAGAGTCATGGGTACTCAAGTTAAATGAATTCTTGGTTGGAGAACCATTGACGGCTTCTCAAAATGCTGACCCATCAATAGCAAATAACTACGGTGCTATTAAGTCCTTGCTTTTACGAAGGTTTCACCTGGACGAGGAACACTGTAGGTTGAAATTTAAGGGAATTTTACCTGAATCTCCAAAAGATTTTGCAGGATTCATTGCGAACATACGCAATACATTTAATAGATGGGTTGAACTGGCAGAAGTCAACAAATCATACGACAAATTAGTTGATTTACTACTACGGGATAAGGTATTATCTTCGGTTAGCCAGCCATTTTTTGCATATTTGCAGGAGCGTAAACCAGGTACTATCGACGAGTTAGAAAAAATTTCTTTAAACTACTGTTCGGCACATCCGAATGCAACCATTTCTAACTCCTCATTAAGAGAACCTCTACCTGTGGCGTCTAATATGGCCTACAATCATAATAACAAACACAGACATCACAGTGTAGACAGAAGTAGGTTCCAAAGAAATCACAATGTTAACTTTCAGAAGGGACATAATAATGATTTCAACAATAAAAATGAGTTCAACAGAGGTAGATCACGAGATAGAAATTATTCACCTCAAACAAACTACCACAATGGTCAACATAACACTAATTATAATCGATCACATACTCCCAATAATAACAATAACTGGAATGGTAATAATCATGGCTCGAGACATCGAGATAATAGTTACTATAGAGGACGACGAGATAATTCTACCAATTATACTCGGAATCGATCTCATTCTCGGGGATCATCTCATTACAACCATAATACAGGGGCGGCAGTTACAAATAATACTACCCCTATAGCTCAGGTCCCACTTGACAATAATACAACACAGTCTTCTGCTGCATGTTTTGCTATTAATTATAATGTGGCAAATAGTTGCCAACAATGCAATCTTATTTTTCAGAAGGCGAAAGAAACAGTGCTTAACTGCGGACATATTATACCACAGGTAGGTCTTGCAGTCAACGATGGAACAGGCTTACTAATTTTTAACAGGGGATTAGTTAATGGATCCGTCGTCTCAGTGCTGAGGGATTCAGGATCCACAACGATTGGTATACGTCAGTCGCTGGTACATCCTAGCTGTGCGACAGGAGAATATGTACGCTGCATGACATTTGGTGGAACTATTGAGTTTTACCCCACAGCTATTGTTCATATTAGAACACCCTTTTTCACAGGGAATGTAAAAGTATGTATGCTAAAAAAGCCTATAGCTGATCTGATGGTTGGTCGTATACACGGCAGTAAAGATTGTACTCCAGATGAGATCATAGAATGGGAGAAACATAACCTATGCACTGGAAACGCCGTGACGACTAGAGCGCAGACTCAACTCATGGAGAAATTTAGTGATAATAAGATGGATGCAGACAACCAAGAGGAGTTTGTAGTCAATTCACCTATTGACAGGGAAACATTTGCAACCAAACAAAAAGAGGATAAATCTTTAAAAAAAATTTTTAAGCTGGTTGATAAAGTTGACAATTTATCCTCAGGTAATAATAACAAACATTGGTTTGTTATTAAAAATGACATATTGATTAGATGTTTTCATGACAAATCACAAATGAAACAACAAGTTATGGTCCCGTATACTTTTAGACGGTACATTCTTCAACATGCACATGACTCACATTGTGCTGGACATATGGGATATACTCGAACACGATCTCGAGTACTGTCTTCATTCTTTTGGCCAGGAGTGTCAAGAGATATTTCGCAGTATGTACGTTCCTGTACTACATGCCAAGAAGTGAAAGCACGGGGAGCTTTTCACACGGCGCCTATTCAGGCTTGCGATATCTCAGTAAGACCGTTTGACAAGATGGCCATAGATATTATTGGTCCATTGCTACCATCGGCCAGAGGACATAGATTCGTCCTTACGTGCATTGATTTGTGCACACGATGGCCAGAAGCTATCCCATTAAAAACCACCACTACTACAGATGTAGCTGATGCACTACATCTCATCTTTTCTAGAATAGGGTTTCCTAGAAAACTTTTATCAGACCATGGGTCACAGTTCATATCTGACACCATGAAGGAAGTCATGAAAACTTGGAACATTGATAGGAATTTAAGTAGTATTTATCATCCTATGAGTAATGGTGCGGTTGAAAGACTTAACCGTATGTCGTAAATTTATTTTGAGAGAAAAGAGTCGTAGAAATAGTGGTCCGGTTTAGAGTGGAAAATGATGATGGTAAGCTCAGTGATAGAAAATGTAGAGATTTAATAGTTACTTCACAGCGTGCTGGAGGAGAGTAAAGACAGACTTATTTACGACAAATCGTGTCTCTCAATCTTCTCTTTCACTCTCCTGGTCAAACAATTATTTGCCAGTTTTCCAGACTCGCATCTGCGCGCTCACCGATTTGGTGTGTTCAAACACACACACGACGTTGATACAAACTATATTAAACGAATAGGGGAAAAGTTGGGCTTTGGGTATATCCAACACACAGAACTAAATGAGTTTAGGTGATTTTATTCACTTTAAACATCAATCACTAAAAATATCAGATATTACATAAATTATCATAAGTACACAAATGCAAATAACAAGTTTGGGAGGGGGTGAAGAAGATTGGTATCGACTAAGCCCTTCCCGTTCATTAGACAAAGACAAACCCAGTCCAGAGATAGATAATATCAGGAACACGGGTACGTTAACCTAACAGTAAAGTTAATTACTCTGAAAGAGGTGTTACCAAGTTAGGTATAAGTGATAGAAAAAAAAACCTGTTCTTCCCAGCTGTTCTTCCCTTTACTAAGCAAATGGAAAGGAGGTGGTTTTAAACAGAGTTAACAAATTATCAACTATCCCACTTAAAGGAACAATGTAGGGTATACAGAAAAGATATATGTTACCAGGTAAGCAAGTTAACAAAATGGTCACACAAAAGAATTAATTTCCTGTCATTCATACACGCGCTAGCAAAGGCCTTCACTCATCTTGCTCTCACTTACCGATTGTGAAAAAATCTTGCACTCCATAGAATAACACAACAGCAGTTACACCTCAACTAAATGTATGAGTGTTTGTTCAAGTTCTAGCCCCAGATTATCGGGTAGGCGGTCAGCACATAAAAGGATCCCGTAATCGCTGGAAAATGAATCTGTAGTTGTGTCTCTTTTCTTAATAACAGTTTCTATGGGAGGGCACGGTCTCTGATACCGGGGTGAGGATGGTGTGGTCTATTTGACTATGCCGCGGATAATAAAATTCTTACGCGTGCTGGTACACTTATCCGTGAGGTATGGTTTAAGTCCAGTGAGAAAACTAGTCACATCACTGTTCAGGAAATTATGAATTATCTCTCTGTGTCAGTAAACTAACAAAGCTCGGGCCAGTGTTCTTCTTCCCGTTACGACTTAAGTTGTTTGATGGTGCGTTAAATTTGTCTTTGGGTGTGCTTTCTTTGCTATAAGTTAGATAGCGGAATTCCAAACATAGAATCGCCTCAAAGATTAAAAATTTACACAGTCTCAACAAGTTCTGCGTCAGGGGAACTCTACACACTGTTTATGCTTTGCTTTGCTTAGATTGATTTCTTTATTGCTTTCTTAATGCTGGGATCGCACAGGTTACGATCACTCTGTATGAAAAAAAAAAGACATGTAATATACCGAAAACAAATAACCTTCTAAAGCGCGATGAATTTCCCGTTAAGCCTATTATATATATGCTCGCGTATTTAATTATGTATTTAATAAACACTGCGCGAGTTCTAGTGGTTAAAAACACACATCTATAAAACTAGGACTTAACTGAATTTATTAATTATAAATTCCTTCGCGACTTTAAAAGTTAATTTAAGCATCTATTATCTTTTGAAATAATATAATAGATAGATCATTATATTTAAAACTGGAACTCTTGAGATGGTTTAATTAAATAGATTTAAATTAACACAGAATCCCTTTAAATAGAATGACTGAACTAGACCACTGATCACTTTACACAATATATATTACCGCTTTGCACAGAAATAGAAATCACTGCAAATATATATAAAATCCAGGGGAAAATCTATGACAAGATTTCAATAAAGCTAGTGCTTCTGTAAAGGTCTGGCCAGCGAGTGATAACGTGTCTAGTTCTACATGGTCTATTTAGCTAAAATGAAATGTAAGTTGAGTGGGACATGATAAACTTGACAACTTATTTGATCTCACGAACTTTTGGGGATCTGACCGCCAAATCAAGAGAAGAAGCCGCCCCTGGTCTTCGTATCCGCTCGCTGCTGCCCGTTTCGCTTTCCCCCGTTCGCTCGGTTCCTCGATTGACACCGAGACGCGAAATTAGCGGCAAGCAACTGCGTCTCGTATCAGGGAAAACTACTGTCTTTGATAGCGCCGATAGTCTCCCCTCAGATCCCTCGGTCTGTCTCTTTATCTCGTCGCTGTATCCTACATGAGTCCCGGTGGAATGCGTTCTGGCAAACGAAAAGTTACAACAAATGTTCAGGGGTTCTAATGTTATGAAAAGCTAAAGGTCCCTTTAAATCATTCATCATATCAGGGAAAATTCACTAGTCAAACTAGACGTACGTCACAATCGTCCCCACTTTTAGACATGAAACCATTTTTCATGTTTTCATTTTTGACAATGGAGGTGACCTGATTGGTGATTTTAGGATGAGTGGTATCTTCAGTTTGCTCTTCTTCCTCTGTAGACCAGTTTCTACTCAGAAAATCAGCCCCGACATTCTGTCTTCCCGGAATATATTCCACTTTGAAAGAATAGACGCTTAGAAGGAGGGCCCAACGCATGATCCTTGCGTTAAATTCTTTATTGGCACCAAGAAATGCTAACGGAGCGTGGTCTGTTTGCACCGTGAACGATGTACCATAAAGAAACTCATGATGGCGTCTGATACCGTCAATCAGAGCAAGACATTCCCTTTCAACTACGCTGTAGTTCCGTTCCGCTTTATTTAATTTCCGACTGCCATAGGCAACTGGAAATAGCATGTTCAGGTCACTGTCATCGGCTTGAAGCAGTGTTGACCCGATGCCCTGACCTGACGCGTCGACTCTCAGTACAAAAGGTTTCTTGAGGTCAGGCAACCTCAAAATGGGGTATGCAGACAACTGTCCTTTCAAAGTGCTATACGCGTGTTCGCACTTTTGATCCCATATGACCTTATCAGGACAACCTTTCTTTGTGAGGTCAGTCAGAGGTGCCGTCAGTCCGTTGAAGTTCTGGATGTACTTCTGATAGTATGCACATAGCGATATGAAGGAACGTACGTCTTTCTTCGTTCGGGGGTCTTTTTGCTGCAGCTATTTTCTCCACGTTCTTCTTAATAGGCCAACTGCATCCGTGAGAAATAGTGTGCCCCAGGAAGTCTAACTGTTCAAACCCGATGAGACATTTGCTAGGTCTGGCTGTGAGACCCGTTTCCTGTAGTCTCCTGAGGAGCATAGCAACCGTAGCAATATGTTCTTCATAGGTTTCCGATGCAATTAAGATGTCATCCATGAAATTATGGATATGGGGACTTTGCAAAGGTTCTAGAAGCTTCCTCATCATCCTGGTGAACACTCCTGGTGCATTATGCAAACCGAACGGCATCACGTTAAATGTGTAATGTCCTTCACTAGTGCTGAAAGCTAACAAAGGTTTAATTTCCTCCTTGACTGGTATTTGATTATAACCTTTGCTGAGGTCAATCTTGGAGAAGATCTTAGCTTTGCTGAGCTTGGTGAACAACTCAGAAACAGTTTGGAGAGGTTCGGGCTGGAATTCCGTTACAGCGTTTAGCAACCTGTAATCAATGCACAGCCGAACTTCCTTATTGGGCTTCTGCAACAGCACTACGCTCGAGCTGTAAGGAGATGTAGACTCACTGATAATTCCTGCCTGACGCAGCTTGTCTATTTCTCCGCGAAGTGCATCAGCTTTAGCGTACAGGATGGGGTAAACTCTGGTTTGAACAGGGGTCTCGTTTGTTAATTTCATATCAAATTCAATGAGATTTGTTCGACCAGGTACATCCGTTAAGACTGCACTGTACTGTTTTAGTAGAGCCCTGGTTTCTGTTTGTTGTTCTGGTGAGAGATTGTCGCCGAACTTGACATCTTTAAAGGATTCTGTGGGTTGCAATGGATACTCCATGCAACCATCATCATCTTCCTCGTCTTCCGTTGCTATGGCGACAGCCAGGAGATGCTCGGAGGATGGCACCGGTCTTTCCAAATATTTCTTTAGCAGATTTATGTGGAAGACCTTCTCCTTTCCTTTGATGGAGATCTTGTAGTTGGTACGTGAGATCTTTTTAAGGACGGTAAACGGTCCTTGCCATCCGATGCGAAGTTTATTGCTTCCGGTTGGAAGTAGCAATAAGACTTTCTCCCCTGGTTGTAGTTCTCTCTCTTTTGCAGCTTTGTTGTATCTTTTAGTAATTTTAGCGCGGGCTTTCTTAAGGTTGGTAGTAGCTAGATCCCATCCTAGCTTTAGCCTTTCCTTAAGCTCAGATACATACTTGCTTGCAGAGACGACTGTCTCGTCAGCCTTCTCGTCTGTCAGGGACCGAAGTAAGGCTTCTAGTGGCCCCTTAATAGGTCTGCCAAATAAAAGTGTAGCTGGCGCAAAACCCGTAGACGCTTGGGGTACCTCTCGGTAGGCGAATAAGGCAGCCGATATATATTGGTCCCAGTCTTCCGGTTTCTCCTGACCCAGCTTACGTAACATCATGGTGAGGGTACCGTTAAAACGTTCCACGAGCCCATTTCCGGCCGGATGGTAGGGACTTGTGTGGATATGTTTGGCCCTCAAGATCTTAAAGATCTCCTCCATTAACAGGCTACGGAATTGGGATCCATTGTCCGTCAAAACTTGTTGAGGGAATCCCAACCGTGTAAAAATTTGCACAAGGGCTTCTGCGACATGCTTGGAATTAGTGCATGGTAGCGGTACGGCTTCGGCCCACATAGTGCAAGTGTCAACTAAGGTCAGGATGAACCTGTTCCTTCTTTTGGTCTTTTCCAGAGGACCAATAATGTCGACAGCAACCCGTTCAAATGGAGTCCCTACTATTGGCATTTGCCCCATAGGTACTGGGGGTGTCAAGTGCTTGGGTGCTACCCGTTGGCACTGGGCGCAGGATTTCACGTACCTGACAATGTCAGAGTTCATTCCTGGCCACCAATAGTGGTTTTTTATTCGCTGAATAGTGGCGTTTTGTCCCATGTGTCCGCTAAAGGGAAGAGAGTGCCCCATTTCTAAGATCTGGTTTCTGTATTGCGTCGGTACTAGGAGCTGGTTATTCCCCGTGTCCGGGTTGCCCGTTCTACGATACAATACACCATCCTTAGAAAAGATGTCTCCGTTGTGTCTGGGGTCCTTAGCCATGGGCAGTTTTTTAAAGCAGGGCGCCAGAGTAGGGTCCTTTTGTTGCGCCTCCTTCAGTTCATTCGGCAACAAGTTTGGCGCAGGCTCCCTCTCCTTCTTGGCTTGCCCTCTTGTGGTTACCGCTGCCACAATCGGCTCCTTAGGTCTCCCAATGAACACATATCTACATCCCAGGATAACTGGGTAGATCGGATCATCCATTATGGCCGCTTTAATAACTCCTCTGACAAAGTCAGAGTGTATTTCTACCAGTGCGATAGGAAGCGTCCTGGGTGCATCACTCCTGAAAACTCCACTAAGTTTGACGGTTTCCTCTGTCTCCTGACCGGGTTTGACTAGGTGCCTAGCGACAATACAATCAAAACTTAATCCAGTGTCAAAAAGACAAGTAGTAGAGGTACCGTTCAAAATTACAGTTCCTCGAGTTGAGGGTCGGTCCCCCTCAGGTTGAGAATCACTGACATTGACTCTACCTTTCGAGGCTGTATGCAAACATCCAATGCGGTTTGCACCGGTTTGTTTGCCCTGATCAGACGTTCCTGGTGTAGGGGTCTTCCCTTTTCCTTGACCTTGGTGGCCGCGCTGCCACGTAGGCTTGTTGGGTTGATCAGAATTGTTGTTGGGGGGGTATCGGGTTTTGTAGAATTTCGATTTTTCCTGGGGAGGTTTCTGGGTATTGTTATCTCGTTGGTTATAATGTTGAGAGGAAGTGGAAGAATAGGATGCCTGTTCTAGATTCTGTTTTCGAGATGGCTCATCGGTGGGTTTACGTTTAGTGCTGGGAAGTTCGGCCATTGCATTGCTATAGCGTTCGGCTTTATTGAGTATGTCTTCAAGCCTGACTGCCCCCTGTTCAGCCAAAAATCTACGTGTTTCATTCGACAAAGTGGATTTTATCTGCTCCACAAGAACAAGTTCGAGGAGTCCCTCATATGAAAGAGGTAGGTCAGATAATTCAATGCACTTTGTCAGATAACCCGTGAGACGTGAAGAGAACTGGGGAAATGTTTCCGTGCTCTCTTTTCGGCTGTTTCTGAACAACTGCAGAAACTTTCGGGCAGTCATCTCAAACTGCTGTAGTAAGGCCTTTTTCAACATGTCGTAATCATGTTGATTCGGTCCCAGCTTTGTGTACACGTCATAAGCATTGCCTTTCAGTGACGTTGAAAGTTTGAGCGCCCAGCGGGTACTCTCTAACCCATAAAGATTCGCGAGTCTCTCGAATTTTTCTAGGTAGCTGTCAATTTTTTCGTTAGGGCTAGGAAAAGATTCTAAAGAAAACGACATAGCAGTTAATTGGGCAGATTGAGTACTGGAGAGGTCCATTGATTGAGACTGGGGCGAAGACGGCTCTCCGTTAGTCGAAGTAGAGGCGCCCCGACTCTCTAGAGCCTTAAGCGCCAGTTGATGCTGTCTTTCCTTGTCTCTCTCTCTCTCTGCGAGTTTCCATCTCTGCTTCAATTTTCTTCTGTTCCAAAAGACGTTCTTCCGCTTCTTTCTTATCTGCCCTCTCCTGGGCTTCTCTCCTCTCTGTTCTTTCTTTCTCTTCCTTCCTCTCAGCTTCGGCTCTCTGTTGCTTCGCCTTCCTCTCAGCTTCGGCTCTCTGTTGCTCCGCGTCATATATTTCCAATTCCTGGTTAATAAACGCGTTTGCAGCTTCTGCATCTAATCCTGCCTCTTTCGCTTCCAGCCTCAAGATGGACCTCATCTTTATCCTCTCTGCCATTGTTAAAGAATAAGATGAAGTATGCTTAGAGAACTAGTAAGAAGAAACGCGAAAGGGAGGAACTCTGAACCGCTACGAGAAAAAAACACAAGTACAAATTTACCTGTGTTACCTCCTACCTGTACTGTGCAAACTTATCGCTGCTATTATCTGGCAATTAAGGCTCTAAACGCAAGCGACTATGCCACTAAATGGTAAGTTACACTGGAAAAGAATCTACTTTTACTAACAGTCGAGAAAAAATTTATATTAAAACAATTTAAAAGGAAAAAAAAAATTTCCCCTAAATTTTAAATCTCTGACAACAAACTCCGTCCCTAAAGTCAATTATTGAGATGAGACGTTGTTAACTTAATTTTTAAAAATCAGAACAATCCGTCTTTAGCTAAGCTCAACTCTTTTTGACTTCAAAAACCTTAGTGACTGTAAAACAATCACGCAATCCCAGCAACTTTTATAAAGAAAGAAATATAATTATCTCCGCCAGAGGATAATTAAAATAGCAAATATATTTGTTTATCTGTACTTTCTACTGCTGTGGAGAGAAAACAACCTGTAAATATGCTGTGTGGACAACCCAAATACTTAAAGAACGTTTGTCTAGGGGTGTAATTATTTATTTATTTCCCTAATTCACAAAGACAAATCATTCACACTCTACCTAGTTAGACCCAAACTAAATCAGACTCAAAATATCTTTATCCCGGCTATGCGATTGCCTCAAATGTAGCTCAAGATCCCAGAACCAGCCCACAATTATGTGTGCATCAAATGTATCTCAAAATTATCCCAGACGAGCCGGCCAAATATTGTCGTAAATTTATTTTGAGAGAAAAGAGTCGTAGAAATAGTGGTCCGGTTTAGAGTGGAAAATGATGATGGAAAGCTCAGTGATAGAAAATGTAGAGATTTAATAGTTACTTCACAGCGTGCTGGAGGAGAGTAAAGACAGACTTATTTACGACAAATCGTGTCTCTCAATCTTCTCTTTCACTCTCCTGGTCAAACAATTATTTGCCAGTTTTCCAGACTCGCATCTGCGCGCTCACCGATTTGGTGTTTTCAAACACACACACGACGTTGATACAAACTATATTAAACGAATAGGGGAAAAGTTGGGCTTTGGGTATATCCAACACACAGAACTAAATGAGTTTAGGTGATTTTATTCACTTTAAACATCAATCACTAAAAATATCAGATATTACATAAATTATCATAAGTACACAAATGCAAATAACAAGTTTGGGAGGGGTGAAGAAGATTGGTATCGACTAAGCCCTTCCCGTTCATTAGACAAAGACAAACCCAGTCCAGAGATAGATAATATCAGGAACACGGGTACGTTAACCTAACAGTAAAGTTAATTACTCTGAAAGAGGTGTTACCAAGTTAGGTATAAGTGATAGAAAAAAAAAACCTGTTCTTCCCAGCTGTTCTTCCCTTTACTAAGCAAATGGAAAGGAGGTGGTTTTAAACAGAGTTAACAAATTATCAACTATCCCACTTAAAGGAACAATGTAGGGTATACAGAAAAGATATATGTTACCAGGTAAGCAAGTTAACAAAATGGTCACACAAAAGAATTAATTTCCTGTCATTCATACACACGCTAGCAAAGGCCTTCACTCATCTTGCTCTCACTTACCGATTGTGAAAAAATCTTGCACTCCATAGAATAACACAACAGCAGTTACACCTCAACTAAATGTATGAGTGTTTGTTCAAGTTCTAGCCCCAGATTATCGGGTAGGCGGTCAGCACATAAAAGGATCCCGTAATCGCTGGAAAATGAATCTGTAGTTGTGTCTCTTTTCTTAATAACAGTTTCTATGGGAGGGCACGGTCTCTGATACCGGGGTGAGGATGGTGTGGTCTATTTGACTATGCCGCGGATAATAAAATTCTTACGCGTGCTGGTACACTTTATCCGTGAGGTATGGTTTAAGTCCAGTGAGAAAACTAGTCACATCACTGTTCAGGAAATTATGAATTATCTCTCTGTGTCAGTAAACTAACAAAGCTCGGGCCAGTGTTCTTCTTCCCGTTACGACTTAAGTTGTTTGATGGTGCGTTAAATTTGTCTTTGGGTGTGCTTTCTTTGCTATAAGTTAGATAGCGGAATTCCAAACATAGAATCGCCTCAAAGATTAAAAATTTACACAGTCTCAACAAGTTCTGCGTCAGGGGAACTCTACACACTGTTTATGCTTTGCTTTGCTTAGATTGATTTCTTTATTGCTTTCTTAATGCTGGGATCGCACAGGTTACGATCACTCTGTATGAAAGAAAAAAAAGACATGTAATATACCGAAAACAAATAACCTTCTAAAGCGCGATGAATTTCCCGTTAAGCCTATTATATATATGCTCGCGTATTTAATTATGTATTTAATAAACACTGCGCGAGTTCTAGTGGTTAAAAACACACATCTATAAAACTAGGACTTAACTGAATTTATTAATTATAAATTCCTTCGCGACTTTAAAAGTTAATTTAAGCATCTATTATCTTTTGAAATAATATAATAGATAGATCATTATATTTAAAACTGGAACTCTTGAGATGGTTTAATTAAATAGATTTAAATTAACACAGAATCCCTTTAAATAGAATGACTGAACTAGACCACTGATCACTTTACACAATATATATTACCGCTTTGCACAGAAATAGAAATCACTGCAAATATATATAAAATCCAGGGGAAAATCTATGACAAGATTTCAATAAAGCTAGTGCTTCTGTAAAGGTCTGGCCAGCGAGTGATAACGTGTCTAGTTCTACATGGTCTATTTAGCTAAAATGAAATGTAAGTTGAGTGGGACATGATAAACTTGACAACTTATTTGATCTCACGAACTTTTGGGGATCTGACCGCCAAATCAAGAGAAGAAGCCGCCCCCTGGTCTTCGTATCCGCTCGCTGCTGCCCGTTTCGCTTTCCCCCGTTCGCTCGGTTCCTCGATTGACACCGAGACGCGAAATTAGCGGCAAGCAACTGCGTCTCGTATCAGGGAAAACTACTGTCTTTGATAGCGCCGATAGTCTCCCCTCAGATCCCTCGGTCTGTCTCTTTATCTCGTCGCTGTATCCTACATGAGTCCCGGTGGAATGCGTTCTGGCAAACGAAAAGTTACAACAAATGTTCAGGGGTTCTAATGTTATGAAAAGCTAAAGGTCCCTTTAAATCATCCATCATATCAGGGAAAATTCACTAGTCAAACTAGACGTACGTCACACCGTACACTTAAACAACTACTATATAAGGTTACTGTTAAGCACCCTCATGACTGGGACAGAGCACTCCCAGCTGTTCTATTTGCTTATCGGGAGGTACCGCATGAACAAACTGGCTTCTCTCCCTTTGAATTAGTTTTTGGTGCTCCCCAAGAGGTCCTATGGGACTAATAAAAGACTTATTAATTGACGCGGAGATGACTCAGGACACTCAGTCATCTTACGAGTACGTGATTAATCTTCGGAAGAACATTATTGAGTCTTGCCAGTTGGCAACAGCTTCTTCTGAGGCTGCAAAAGCTAAGGCTCGATCTCTACAAAATAGGTCTCGACGATTACGCCAATTATTCCCAGGCGATGAGGCTTATGTGTTACTTCCTCACAATAACAATAAATTATTGATATCTTGGAATGGTCCTTACAAAGTCATTGATAAAATTTCCGACGTTGATTACGTCTTAGATATCAAGGGACACAAAAAGATATTTCATATTAACATGCTCAAGCAATTTCATACACGTCCTGAACACTTACAGTCAATTTTTCATGAACTAGATGACAACACAGTATCTACTTGTTATTATTCTAACTTATCCGTCATCCAGGAAGAAGAATCTTCTTTTCCTGAGGTACAGTTACCGTTACCGGTACCAGTAGTTCAACCTACTGAATCTTGGCGGGATGTAACTATCTCTTCAACGGTTACACCGCAACAGCGTCTACAGATTGCTAATCTATTACAATCTTATCCAGATGTGTTGACCGACGTCCCGGGTCGCACATCGGCTATCAGTCATGACATTACTCTCAATGATGATACACCTATTCGTGTACATCCCTATTCGGTTCCTTTACATTTCCTTGCTAAAACTACTAAGGAACTTGAACAGATGTTGTCTCTGGGAATCATTGAGACTAGTAATTTGCCATTCTCTTCTCCATTAGTGATTGTCCGGAAGAAGGACAATAACATCAGACTATGTGTTGACTATAGAAAATTAAATGCTAAGACTATAGTTGACAGCGAACCACATCCACTTATCGACGACTTACTGCCACGTCTATCCAACGCAACTATATTTAGTAAGATAGACTTAACTAAAGGTTATTGGCAGATACCACTGACCGAAAAGGCTAAGTACTACACCGCATTTTCCACTCCACAAGGTCTATACCAGTGGAATGTGATGCCTTTTGGGCTTGTTAATGCGCCAGCTACCTTCATTCGCCTGATGCGACAAATTTTATCAGGTAGACCAGACGTTATTACATATATTGACGACATATGCTTGTTTAGTTCGTCGTTTGAGGAACATGTTTCGGGACTTAGATATGTTTTCGACACTCTAAGGAATTATCATCTAACTGCTAAAAAAGGTGCAGATCGCGTGTAATGAGATAACCTTTTTGGGACATATCATTGGATCGGGATATATCCGAACGTTACCTAGTACAGTCTCCAAAATTCTAAACATAGCAGTTCCTCAGACGAAGAAACAGGTCAGGAGTTTGTTAGGACTTGTTCAATATTACAGTAGATTCATACCAAACTTGTCATCCATCACGGCTGTATTGTCTTCATTGTTAAAAAAAGACATGCCGGTGAAGGTGACATGGACTGGTATATGCAATGAAACTTTCAACAAAATTATAAATTTGTTCTCGCATGAACCAATTTTAAGACTTCCCGATGCTTCCAAAAGATTTTTCTTACGAACAGATGCTAGTAACTACGGCATTGGTGCATGCCTGCTCCAGAACCATGATGGCGTTCTACATCCTACCTTATATATTTCAAGAAAGCTAAAGCCGGCAGAAACAAAGTATTCCACAGTGGACAAGGAACTTTTATCAGTTATATGGGCAATAACTAAACTTGAAAAGTTTTTGCTTGGTGCTCCATTCACCATACAAACCGACCAACGTGCTGTAGCATCTTTGCGTCGATCTAACCACAAGAGCCCAAAACTCGCCAGATATGCAATCATCCTACAGCCATTTGAATTCTCCATTGAACATATTCCTGGCACTGAAAATATTGTGGCGGATGCGTTGTCACGTAATCCTATTGACGACGAATGATCAACATTGACATTCCTAAAACACGTCAATCATCACTACATTGGATATAACGAAGTATCAACTATAAGGGAACTAACCTTGCCTTCAATTTAATATTTATAAACACTATATGCATCACAGAATTGAACTAAAGACAATCAAGGTATACATATTGACATTGAAACTTCGTCTAACGTCCATACACAATATATGAATATTCGTTGAACAATCATGGAACAATATCTGACGACAAGTCGAACTTATTATCCTATGTGCACTTAATTCTTGGATCCTAGGATAAATGACATTTCTTTCCAACGTAAACGTTTGAACATTTTTGCCTAAAAGAATTCATCAGGATCAAGATTACGGATGGATCATCATATCCTATACTAATTAATTAGTTAACTTAACTTCTTAATTGAATTAGTATCAATAAAATGAAATGTGAGAAAAAAATGAAATGAAAGAACAAAAAAAGAGAACGAAATATAAAAAGAAGAAATTATGAAAAGAGAAAATAAATCTCACATAAGTATTAGATTAATATTTTTTTTAATGTACCTATACGTTATTTAGTTAGTTAAATTAGATAGTTATTATTCACTAACACTTAACACACACAATTAAGTTAAAACTTATATTCGAATTTCTTTCTATTTCTTCTCACTTATTTTGTCTTTTCTTCTCTCATAACATCGCGTTACATTAGAACCTTAATAATTTAACTCTTAGTTTAATTAATTAATTTAATTTTAATTAGTCAAATTAATTCCTATATGACATACTAATACGACAGACCTTACTTTAATTTAATTCTATCATTCACTATTAACATTGGACATTTTATTTAGTTGATATAATAATATATATAATATTGATATATAATGTGATTAATGTTAGATGACTATGACAAATAGTTAGTTGACATGACCGCGACACGGTTCTACTCAGAACATCGTCGGCCATATGTCACGTTTGTATTAAATTTTTTTTGAAAAATTGTTAAGTCGGATAGATCTTGAAAAAAAATCCTTGACCGCCAAGCTGAATAGCTGCGTTTTGTTAACCTTCCAATTCAATGGCATGATATAGCCATTTATATGTGCATTTATGATGGACCAGGGTCAGTCCTAGAACTCTACATGAGAGGAAACTTATGGAGGTTAGTGATTAACTAAATCCTTGGAAGGAGAAAGATAATCGTCTACTTTATACGAAGTAATTAGACTCACAGTCTCACTGTCGGCAGATAGCCATTCTATCTGCGCGTGCATATAGCTGTGATGTTCTGACGACAATTACTGCATTGTATCCTTAAACGGACATTGACATGTAAAACAGCAGTCTACGCTATTGATTGATTGATGCATGTACCTCATGTGTGAATTGAACTGTTTATGTATGTGTGTAATCCATATTAAATTGTGAAGGACTCGAACCGGAGGCATTATTCGTTGAATCACGTTACACCATTCAACCATTATGAATTATGTATTTTATATCAAGTTGCTGAGTTAATAAGATGAACAGTTGTTTACATCTTGATGCCAAGTTCAGGCATTACGACAAACCAAAGGTGAGGTTCACCCCATTCGCGTACGAATGTTAGCACGATCAGAATTCAAGCAACACAACCGGTAACCACACACGAAAGTCCTTCAACAATCATAATGAATATGTTGTGCCGTAGTTTACAGCTTGGCTGTGATATACGCACTTTTAGATCTGCCACAGTCAGAAACAGAACTAAGACATCTAACACGATAGGATATTGATGTTGGTGAGTTTCATCTGAATTAAATATTAACAAAATAAGAATGCAGGTTGGTGGGGGGGGGGGGGGGGGGGGGGGGGGGTGGGTCGGCTTGCTTTTATTACCTGATGGGTCGTATGTTCTGTCTCAGTCTGCTTGGTAAGGCTTCTAGGTCACCGAGTCTCAGTGTTATGACAAAAGGCAACATCTAGTTTGTAATAGTAGTAGTTGTAGCCTCCACGGACTATGGGGATGATGTGACCTTGAGGTGATAGCCCGTCGGCTGCTTTTTTTACCTGATGTTTCTTTCGGCGTGTTCTGTCTCGTCTGCTTGTTGTAAGAGCTTCTTGTCACCGAGTCTCAGGTGGCGCCGTGTTATGACAATATCAGTGATGAAATAAAAGTATAGAATGCCAGATGGTTCTTCGCTTCTTCTTTGATTCATAACCGCCGACCGTCAAAGCAGTCAGTGACCATCACGCCTGGTGGCGTCTTGTAGGACAACAACAAATTGATTCCACTTTGTTTGGTGGGCGGCCATCCTTCGTACAGTCCCCCAACTCTGGTTCATTTTTTGCATCTCGGCTTCCACAGTTTTGCGCCAAGTTGTTTTTCGCTTTCATTCGGTGGTCCATAGCATAGCTGTTCTTGTAATGGTGTCAGAGTCCCTTCTGAGGACATGGCCAACCCAACTCCAGCGTCTGCCAGCTATGATGGTGTGCATGTTCTCCTAGTTACTCCGAATAAGTAGTTCTTGGTTGCTGATGGTATTCGGCCAAAAGATTCGGAGAATTTTCATTAGGCAGATTGTGTGGAAGGAGGACAGTTGTGAGATGGTTACTACGCTCATATGGCCGTGAAAAAGAATCTTGTAGGAAAAAAGGTAGGGGAAACATGGGCAACTTATAAAGAGTGAGCAGACAGAAGAGGGAAAGACCTAGGGTTAATAAGATAGACCTACGCAAGGCAAGTCATATTGTTAAAAGGCTATTCATCATCAGCATACGCCTTTTGTGCCTCATGACGCTTAGGGTACCACTACAGCTGGTCCTTTTGCAGAAATCCTGCATCAAAGCTTTTAAGAGCGCTTGCAAGCAGTGGCGTCACTAGGGTTGGTGTCACCCAGTGCGGTAACTCATGGTGTCACCCCCATGGACCTCCTCCCGTACCAGACCATACAGAATCCTTAGTAATGTGTTTTTGTACTAATGTTACTCGTAAATCGTAATTCCCGTATATCACTGTATGTAATAGCAATAGTAGTGACATAAACAACTAGGAAAATTAAAATTACACCTTTAAATTACAATGTCATACGCACAGCCTAAATGTATTTACATTTACATAGTTTCATGTGGTTAAAGTGAAAATTCGGTAAGAAAACAATAGAATTCGAAGTAAAAACGTAGGTATATTGATACCGTACATGTAAGCTGGGCTTACGAAAAATGTTTTTGTGGTTAAAACTAACTACAGGGATATTTTTATAAAAAAAATAATAAATTTCTGCTGAAACACTTTACTTGTAGTGTTGGGCAGAGCAGCCTGGCCTTTGGGGTGGGGGCGGGAGTGCGACAGGGATGCCCCTTGTCGGCCACTCTATTTTTAACAGTCATAGACTGGGTGATGCGCCAGACAACAGAGGGCAGTCCAGGAGGAGTGGGATGGACTGCGTTTTCTACATTGGAAGATCTGGAATGTGCAGATGACATTGCACTACTAGCACATTCACATCAACGCGTCCAGGAAGGGACGGATAGACTTGGTGAGTTTGGCTAGCAGGTGGGCTTGGGCATCAGTTTAAGGAGGTCAGAGGTCATGGCGCTCGGTGTGAGCGGCCCAGGGCCCATGTCAGTGGGGAATCGGCAGCTGGTGCGGACAGACGCCTTCACATGCCTGGGGTGCATTGTGGCACCAGACGGCGGGGCGGGCGGAGACATCAACATCAGAATGAATAAGGCAAGAACAGCCTTTTTTAGCCTAAACAACATCTGGAGGTCCTCTCAGTACAGCACAGGCACAAAATTAAGATTATATCAGAGCTGTGTGCTTTCTGTGGTGCGGGGTGCTGGAGAGTTGCAGAGAGGGAGGTGTCGAAATTGTCCTCTTTTCACACAACATTCCTAAGAAAAATTCACCGAATCTTTTGGCCCAATGCCGTCGCCGGCCGGGATCTGCTTGCTCGGAGCGGGCGAGAGGACATGCGCACCATCGTGGCTGGCGGACGCTGCAGCTGGGTTGGTCATGTCCTCAGGGGAGACCCCGATGTCATCACGGGAACAGCTGTGCTTTGGACCCCTGGGGGGGGGGGGGAAACGAAAGAGGCCGACCGGAGGCAGCCTGGCGGAGGACTGTGGAGGCTGAGATGCAGGGAATGAACCAGAGTTGGGGCACTGTACGAAAGATGGCCACCGACCGAGCAAAGTGGAATCAATTTGTTGTTGCCCCACAAGACGCCACTAGGCGTGATGGCCACTGACTGCTTTGACGATCGATGGCTAAGGATCAAAGAAGAAAAAGAAACACTGCACACAAATTCTATAGACAGTCAATTTGGTGTCACCCCCTCTGACGGTGTCCCCCGGTGCGGTTCGCACACCCCCCCCCCCCCAATGACGCTACTGCTTACAAGGAAGGTTTCTGTAGCAGTTTGTTTTACACGATGAGATTGCCATCCCCCTATGCACAACCTCTTATTAGAAGACTCGTCTTATCACGTGCTCGATGAAGCATTAATTATACCTATTATTTTTTTTATCTCCATACAGATCCCCGGGAACTACACATACAATTAATAATTAAAAAAAAATATTAATGTCTTGATTTCAGGGAGAGTAACGAGAATAGGAAAATGTGCTGCTTGTATTTTACCCATCTCGGCATACAACATTCATCATCATCAGTTGCCATCTCCACAAAAAAGGTTGGCTGTAATGGATCTCCAACGTCTTCTGTCTCTTGTCTTGATGGTGCACTCTGACAGACTCTTTCCTGTCCATCTCTTGATGTTGTCTTCCCACTTATAGCGCTGTCTTCCCCTTGCACGTTTGCCTTCAACTCTCCCTTCTGTTATGGTCTTCTGCAAGGTGTTATGCCTTTTTATGTGGCCAAAGTATATTAGCTGTCGAACTTTGACCTCCCTCATTAGTTCTCTTTTCATACCTAGATTTTCTAGGACCTGCTTATTTGTTTTCATCTCTTTCCATGAGATACGCCCCATTCTTCTATATATCCACATTTCAAGAGCCTCAATTCTTTCTTCCAAATGCTTATTCATCGTCCATGTTTCTGCACCATACAGAAATGCAGAATATATATAACACTTTATGATTCTCAGTTTTAATTTGTGAGATAACTGTTTGGATGTCAGTACAGTAGAACTCCATTTATCCGAACCCCAATTATCCGAACATCCAATTATCCGAACACTTTTTCCAGAAAAAAAAAAAAAAAAATCAGATGCCACAGTCACGTTAGACTAAAATTCTGAATCTTTTGATGCGGCAAACTTCAAATGTGTGCGAACAATTTGTAGAGAATGGGATGGCTAATGGTCGGTCGCTTACGTACAGGAAGTCAGTTAGATCATAAAGTCAGTTAATATCTGGTTTACCAATCCAAAGTACGTGTGCGTTCTAGGTAGAACACTGGCTAAACAGACAGTTCAACTTAAAATAATTGTGTCTGCTACTACAGCAGAATAATTTTGGTGTACAAGTATTTCTCTGTGCGATATGGCACCTCCCAGTAGGCCTAAAGCATATAAAAGGAACCGCAATGTTTTGTCAATTGAAACGAAAACAGAAATTATCAAGAGACTAGGACAAGGTGAAACTGTGTCTTCACTTGCGAGGATTTTCAATGTTGGGAAAGCTACCGTCTCTGACATCAAAAGTAACAAGGATAAAATTATGAGTTTTTTGCATCGAAATTTGATAGTGAAAATGGGTCGAAGAAACGTAAAACATGAGAAATGCGAAAGATGTGAACTTGGAAGAGGCTTTGTATACATGGTTTGTGCAAAGAAGAAGCAAAGGGGAACCTATCTCTGGTTCTCTGTTGTGTGAAAAGGCACTTCAGTTCAACAATCAACTTGACGGTCCTCCTGACTTTAAGGCTAGCCAGGGATGGTTAAGAAACTTTAAATCTCGTCATGGCATACGAGAATTGGAGATTCAAGGGGAATCTTTATCTAGCGATGCAACTGCCGCTAAAAAAGGGGTTTTAAAGAAACTTTCTTGGCTTTTTTGGAAGAAGAAGGATTATTCAGAATCGATTGAATAATGCCGATGAGAATGGTATTGGCGCTTATTTGGGCTACTGGAAAATCATTGCCTCTTTGCATCTCAGCGCCGAAGCAGCTTGCCCCTGGGTTTAAAAAGTGCACTTCGTTCATACTTTTGGTAGCCGCGAATGCCAGTGGAAGTCAATTTTTTTACGGTGCTATTGAACCCTTATCAATCATTCGCAAAAGCAAAAAAACCACGTTGTTTTAAAGACATGTGACATGTCTATCCCTGATTGTGTTACAATCTATCTATTGGGAGGATGTCATTAACGGGAATAAAAATCAACATGAAGATTCAGTGCTTGGATGCTTAGATAATAGTGAAATATTTCTTGATTGGTATACAAATCAGTTCATCCCAAATGTGAAGAGGTTGAGAGAACAAGAAAAGAAAACTGGAAAAGTAATTCTTCTACTGGACAATGCACCATCTCATCCAGAGACGGATACATTGAATGCAGTTGATGCAAATTTTAAAGTAATTTTTCCTGCCTCCCAATGTAACACAGCACTGATTCAACCAATGGATCAAGGGTGTTATAGCAAAGCTTAAAAAGATGTACAAGAAGGAAGTCCTGCGTCGTAATCTCAACAAGGCTTGGAGTAGATTGCTTGGGAAGAAAGGAGGAAATGAAACTACTGCAGTGGACACAAATGATGATTGTATAAATGAAGTTGTGGAACTGTTTCAAGCAATGCCCGGATTTTCGGACTGTGACAAAGATGATGCACACATGTGGCTAGAAGATGATAATGATTCTGGTTTTCAGTTTTTGAATGACGAAGAAATTTTGTCTTTTGTGCAAGAAGAAAACCAAATACATGTAGTGACCGATGATGAAGACTCCTCAGAAGTACACGATGTACTTGTAGATTATGAAGAAAAACCAAAACGTCGACCAAGTCCTGAAGAGGCCTTTATAGCACTAGAAACAGCGATGGCTTGGTACGAGCAAGAAGATGACAGCTGTCCTACACAGCTTCTGCTGTTGAAGAGAATGCGTGACTTAGCAGCCAAAAGGAGACTATCCAGTTTGGTGCAAAAGAGGATTCCTCATTATTTTAAATAGTGGGCTACATCTGTGCAAGTACATGTATACGTAAGTTGCGCCTGGTTTTGAATCGTTTGTAATGTTATTTTGAAAACATTTCTCTTTCTTAACAAAAATAATTAATACAAGTAGTACATGCACTGCAGTGTAATAAAAGATTTTGGTGATACAGTGATCTAATACAGTGTGGGTATTATTATTACAGTACAAGTAAATATGTTTTATAGTGTATTTTCCTTGTGATGGTTAATTATTTTTAGAAATATGTGTACATGTACTCGATACATTATGTAATCCAATTATCCGAACATTTGATTATCCGAACGATGCTCGGTCCCATGGGGTTCGGATAAATGGAGTTCTACTGTATATGTTTCATGTTGTTGAATGTAGCTTTGGCCATTCCTATTCTCTTCTTGATTTCTGTTTCACATCTGCCATCTTCTGTTATTATATGACCGAGATATACGTAGCTCTTGACTTGTTCCAGGATTTCCCCATTTACGCTTATCTTTAATGTGGGTTTATCGTCTGTTTTGCTAATTATCATAGTTTTTTGTTTTCTCAATATTAATGTCGAGTCCATATTCATGACTTATACTGTTCACTTGCTTCACTAGTTCTTGTAACTCCTGTTCGCTTTCAGCTAACAACACGGTATCATCTGCATATCTAAGGTTGTTTATTGACCTTCCACTGATGTTCAGTCCTGGTATTTCCTGTATCTGTTTGAAAATTTTTTCAGTGTATAAATTAAATAGGCAGGGGGACAGCACACGACCTTGCCTGACACCTCTTTTTATGTCTATGTATGGTGAATAATTCCTTCCAGTTCTTACTGTGGCAGTTTGCTCCCAATAAAGGTTACTGAGTATTCTTATATCTTTTCCATCAATACCTATGTCTTCGAGGCATTCAATTATTTTCTCATGATGGACTCTGTCAAAAGCCTTCTTATAGTCAAAGAAGCACATATACATACTTTTTTGGACCTCTGTATATTTTTCTGCTAATATTCTTAGGCAAAATATTGCCTCTCTTGTTCCACTGTTCCGTCTAAAACCAAACTGTTCTTCCTGGATTTCGCTGTCTACTTTACTTTTTATTCTTTCCTGTATGATTTTGAGCAGTATCTTAATTGCATGACTCATCAGGCTGATTGTTCTGAAGTCTGAACATTCTGTTGCATTATTCTTACTGATAGGCGAATCACATACAACATTACGTGACTAATTACCGCATACAACATTACGTGACTAATTACCGCATAAAACCCACATAAAACTCGTATTTCGTCTGGTTTTAAACCAGATATTTATGTATTATTTATATGGATCGTCAAAAAGAGCTTCAAATTCCATAGATTCTGAAGGTCAGTTTGTCACTTTCCTTCTGGAATAAGGGTTAAATGACAGATTTTCAGTTACTGTGTATTAATAAATTTGCTTTTGTTAGTATTTCGTTTGTCTATGTAGTTGCTTGTTTTTATTTGTATCTCTCTTTCTCTCCTCCCCCCTCCCCAGATACTTTGAATATAAGCTGCTCAAAGCCCTATCAAGAACATGTCATATATCTAAGGAATAGAAAATTCGCAGTAATATGAAACGTCTTAGACTACAATTAGGAACTGTCTGTTTCAGAATAGAAGAACCTCATTGTGCAGAATGTTTCAAGACAATAATATGTATCATTTCTTATTAAAATTTAAGAGACATGAACAACAGAGAATCCCAATATTAGATTATTTGTAGCCCTGGCGTCACTAGGGTTGGTGTCACCCAGTGCGGTAACTCATGGTGTCACCCCCATGGACCTCCTCCCGTACCAGACTTAGTAATGTTTTGTTTACTAATGTTACTCGTAAATCGTAATTCCCGTATATCACTGTATGTAATAGCTATAGTAGTGACATAAACAACTAGCAAAATTAAAATTACACCTTTAAATTACAATATCATACGCATAGCCTAAATGTATTTACATTTACATAGTTTCATGTGGTTAAAGTGAAAATTCGGTAAGAATACAATAGAATTCGAAGTAAAAACGTAGTTATAACTAACTACAGGGATATTTTTATAAAAAATAACAAATTTCTGCTGAAACACTGAACAAAAATGTTACTTCTCTTTTCCATCTGCTTGTATCGCTCATTTGGTGTATGTTTCTCATCATTGTATGTTTTTGTAGTACCTATATGTAATTCTTGTCCGTGTCACCTGTTTGTAACTGTGGCTGACGAAGGGTAAAACCCGAAACGTCCCATGTTTCCTGTGAACCGTTAATTTGTAGAACTGATTCAATACCGTTTTATTAGTTCATATACTTATATTCATTACCAGTTTTACAGTAGCCCCTTAATTTATTTACTAACAAAATAGACAAAAGTAGTCCCTTTCTCCAATAAGCATTGTTAGAGTGACAGACTTATTTCCTAATAGACTGTTCGTCACCTGGGCATCGATTTATGTTGCATATATTTTCAGAACAATTCACTATTCACCTTTCAGAAAATTTATAGTTGCAATAATAAGATCGTGTTTCTTCCATGCCCGAATAATTCTTCTTCTTCTCTTCTTTGATCCATAGCCGCCGACCGTAAAAGCAGTCAGTGGCCAACACGCCTGGTGGCATCTTGTAGGGTAGCAACAAATTGATTCCACTTTGTTCGGTCGGCGGCCATCCTTCGTACAGCGCCCCAACTCTGAATAATTAAACGGGTTTATCTCTCTTATTGGTGCCTCCTAGTCGCGCGAATCTTATCTCAACTTACCTAATGGTGTGAAGTATTTACGACCTTTTACGCGAAGCGTTCACGGTAAAGGGCCGTTATGATGCAATCAAGTCTGAGCAAGGAAGTCTATAATTGTTTGTTATCACGTATAACCTAATTAACATGTTTAAAATCACTGACCAATTCAACTACGTGCCGGTCATAGCGCTTTTATCGCTTCACATTTTAATATATAACACCGTATGTTATCATTATAAATAAATTATTTCTTGTAAAACCAGTAACGGTTGTCATGTCTCAAAAGTACTCCCTAAAATTAGCTCGTAAAAATGTGGGTTTTGAACACGTATGCAAAGATTTAACTTCAGCCACTCTTGACATTTCGTCTCAGTAAATAATTAAATAATTAAATGAAGCTTATTTCATGTCTTTTCCTTAACGGAAAGTCTGTTTGTATACACATTGTGAGATAACAAACAAGATCTTTCTTTCATATTTTGTTTTTAGTTAAACAATTATAATTAATAAAAATTATTCAGAAGTACAATTATATGCAATATTATTTATTTATATATTTATTGAGCGTCCGATTGACAGAGTGGTTAGAGTGATGGTCTCTCTCGGCAAAGGTGCTGGGTTTGATTCACGGTATCGACATGGTCCAGTCCACCGAGCTGTAAATGGGTACCTGACTTTGCTCGTGAGTTAAGGAAGGAAAAGGCAGCGAAAAGGGGAACTGGTCACCTCACATCTCGATGCTGGACCCAGTATAGTGAAGTCTCTTACACTTCATTCCACTACGGCAGTATCTGCAATGGGACTACCCTTACCTTATATTTATTAATAATAATAATAATAAATTCTTTAAGCACCAAACACGGCGCATAAGGCAGAAACCAGTGCTCTCCAGGTCTCCATATTTATTATTCGCTGCCCAAATTATGATCCCACTACACGCACCATACCGATACCTGTTTGGAATAAATATTGAAATGATAATTTCCCACCATATCTTTTAGACCAAATTAGAAAAATTTCATAAAATTTGTTTACACACTATAAATGAATAACATATGACCCAAACATAAAAACATCTTTACTCTTTATGTCTCCAGTCTTTTGTCCTATAAAGGAGGGAAAGATGGAAATATCTACCTAATGGATTATAATAACTACAACGCAGTGCGATATACCAATTTATTTTTTTCAGACAAGAATTACTTTACAGTGCGTGTTGCCGGTTACGTCCTTCCTACCTCCTACTGTACAGTGCTTCCTGCCTGAGTTAAGTGCCTGCTACCTAGGCAAGAATAACTTGTCCAGTGTTCCCTACCTGACGGCAGGAAGCACTGTACAGTGCGTCTTGCCGGGTACGTCCTTCCTGCCTCCTACACCGGGGCCAACAACTAGTACTGAAGAGGTGAGTGACTGACAAAATTTGAATGACTTTATTGAAGCGGCCCTATTTTTTATTAGGCATAACATCAGCCCAAGTTTAAAACCAAACAAAGAAAACACACATGACACTGGAAATGTGACACGAGAGGAACTACTTTACTTGTTAGACACTGATCAAAGTAATGCCATCAATGTTATAAAACACATCAACAAGTTGTCGACCACCACCTGTAACATAGACATACAAGATGTAGAAACACATTTTAAGGAACGCAGCCAGCGCAGATTTAGTACACTTGCAAGTGACCCCCATGGAAAGCAGAAGTCGTCATTCAAGAGCCAAAGCACACCCCTGCCACTGACCCATTTACCGTAGGCGAAGTACTATCGTGTATCAAGAAACTACCGAGCAGGAAATCGCCTGGAGCGGACGGTGTAAACTGTAACGTATGATACTATCAAGCAGCAGGCAAACAAGCTCGCCCCAATCCTGACAGTTATATTCAATACATGCTTATTCAACCAGCGGGTGCCACCAGACTGGAAGCAGGGTGTAATTACCCTTGTGCCTAAAAATGGAAATATTAACACCATCGAAGACTGGAGACCCATCTCTCTCCTGCTATCATTATACAAGTTGTTTATGAAATTAATTCAATCTCGGCACATGCAGTAGATTGTCGACACCCAGCGATTGTCACCTCGGCAAAAAGGATCCTTGCCTAGAAATGTACTACAAAAACACGTCTTCACCCTAAAAATAGAAGTTAGTGACTTTCTACATTCTCCAGGAAAGGCCTATCTATGCTTTATCGACATTAAAGATGCATTTGGCAGCATTGACCACGAATTTATGCTCAGGGAACTAAGCGAATCAGGTTACCCTGGTCTTTGTCAATATCACCAAAGATATATACAGTGGTTTTTCCTCATCATGTGACGTATCTTTCCAGAACGTTGTCTCCATTACAGCTGCTCGGAACGCATCACGATTCTGGTGCAAGTCGACCTGCATCAGCCAAAGACAAGTTCAGACTCTCTGTGATGTCCTGGGTCCACCGTCGTCTAGGTCGACCCCTTCCCCTTTTTCCAGGTACCATGCCTTCCATCACTATTTTTTCCAGACTAATTTGTCTGTTTATATGACCGAAAAATTTCAGCTTCCTTATTGCGATGGTATTTAGGAGCCAACTTTCCTCTACGTTTAGTGAGTGCAGTACTTCTCTGTTGGTCTTTTCTTCTGTCCAGGTGTCACGGGATTGCCTCCTCTTGCTTTGCAGTAGTGGTCCACTAATGGTCACAACGCAAGCGTATCTAAAAGTAGGTCGTCCAAGGTATCTATCTTCCCGCAAGATTACTCTTGGCAAAGACATAGATAGACGATGAATGGCGATTCTACCTTAGGGAAGCCTTCACAAGAAATTCACAGAAGTCAAGAACAAACGCTGCTTAAGGGATGAGCAAATTTGTTAACTTATTATCTGGTCCGTCGCCTTTTGTGATGGGGTTATGCAATGATTCTGGCCCGTCAAGCCCCCAGTTGGAGTAATCCAACGAATGCTTACTTATACGTAATGGCTCTAAATTTATATATATGTATTTATAAAGAAGAACTGGCTCATACGTTTGCTTTCGTACATACGAGGGGCGTTCAGAAAGTAACGCACCACACCTTTTTTCTCAGCTAATAATGAAGATAGAAGCATGAAATTTTGCACACTTCAAATATGACATGTGCCAATTGTGTGCACCAAATTGCACTGCAACCGGCCAAATAATACGGCTGCCCTAAACCGTTGAAATGGAGCGTGTTAGCAACTTGCGTTATAAGCAGCGAATTGTGATATAATTTCTCGTTGCAGAGAAGGAAACTGTGGTGAACATTCACAAGCGTCTATGTGATGTGTATGGAAGTTTTGCAGTCGACAGGAGTACAGTCAGTCGCTGGGTTCAGAGAATCAAAGAATCTGGAAGTGGAGATACGGAGCTGCTTGATCGGCCGCGCTGTGGACGTCCTGCCACAGCCACCAACGCAGAAATGTTGAAATGCGCTGAGGGCATTATTCTTACTGATAGGCGAATCACTACTCAACAATTGGCCTTACAGCTGTCAGTCAGCATTGATAGTGCAAATGCAGTTATACAAACTCTCGGATTTTCTAAGGTTTGGGCAAGATGGGTTCCTCGAAGTCTCACAAATGACCACCGATTGCAAAGGAAAGCAATTTCTTCTGAATTGTTGGAGCGTTTCAATGCTGATGGAGAGAACTTTTTGGCTAAGATCGTTACAGATGACGAAACCTGGGCACATCATTTTGAACCTGAGACAAAAAGACAGTCAATGGAGTGGCATCATCCGCAATTACCACGAAGAAAGAAATTCAAGACAATTCCTTCAGCTGGAAAGGTCATGATCACTGTCTTTTGGGACATTGAAGGTGTGATTCTTGTGGACGTTATGCCAAGAGAAGAGACAATCAATTCGCAAGCTTACATTAAGACATTGAAAAAACTCAATCAACGTTTTCGCAGAGTTCGGCCGCACAAGAATCCAGCAGACTTGCTTCTCCTTCACGACAATGCGCGACCTCACACAAGTCTGGCAACACGGGAAGCAATCACCAAATTGGGTTGAACTGTACTATCCCATCCACCCTATAGTCTCGATTTAGCACCCTCTGATTTTCATCTATTTGGTCCACTTAAAGATGCACTCCGTGGGACAAGTTTGAAGATGATGAAGGAGTGATTCATGCAGCGAAGAAATGGCTACATGATCAAGACAAAATCTGGTACGGGCTAGGAATACATGCACTTGTTTCGCGCTGGCATAAAGCCGTACAAGTTGATGGGGATTATGTTGAATAATACCGATGTTTACATGACATATCCATGTATATTGTGTATAAATTTCATGCTTTTTGAATAAATAGCTCCTGAGAAAAACGATGTGGTGCATTACTTTCTGAACGCCACTCGTATAAACTGAATCAACTATTATTGTTTAGTTTAAAATAACATACTTCTTCTTCTTCTTCCTTCTTCCTCGTTCGCCCTGAAAAGGACGGTGGTTGCGTTGTGTCTGTTTACGCCTAAGCTGTGATATTTGCATCTTTCGGTCGACACATCCGTCTTCAGCACGGCATTTTTAGGGACCGGGTTTACCTACCCATTGCGATCCGTACTCGCTCAGCCAGACTGCACTGCTGCAGACTGTTTCCAGGACCACCACGTGGAGGTGGAGTACGGTCTTGACCAGCTCTGGTTCGCTGATCCTGATGCAAGCAGTCAAGCTATGGGTCCGCTGACTGCATTCACTATTGCTGCATCTTTGGGTCCCAAAATAACATACAACAAATTTAATAGTCAATTAGTCTTTAACATGGGAAAATAAATATGGAAAATTGGGTGACAATTGAAATTAAGGTTTCCTCACTGAGGTTTAGGTAGGGCGTTAATAATAATAATGTCCGTATTTTTGCTGTAGCCTGTTATATAAAACTTATGCGCCCTGCAGCTGTGTTTCCGTCACTTCTTTTTGGTGATGAGTACACTTCTCCACATAATTCGTCCACTGTAGGCGGTTGGTGGTGATACTCTTCTCTCACACTAGTGGCGTAGGAACTTCAGTACTTAAGTCTGATGTCTTGTAACCACGAACTGTGACAAATTAGAAAGAAACAAATGCCTCAGGGAAAAGACAAAAATACTTACTTACTTACTTACTTAGTCGTTCCCCTTCTACCATGAGGTGTAGAGGTTTGGAAGAGAGAGCGCCAGACTATCCTATCGGCTGTCTTCCTCCTGGCCTGGTTCCATTCTAGTCCTCGATCCTTCAAAGATTGTCTAATGTTGTCCTCCCAGCGGACTCTGGGTCGTCATCGGGGTCTGGATCCTTGGCTCTTGTTTCCCATGCTTGTCGTGGTATCCGATCTTCTCCCATTCTGCAGACATGGCCAAACCATCTTAATTGGGTCTGTTCTACTTGGGTCTGCAGGGGGTAGGATTTAAGGCCTTGACGTATCGTCTGGTTGCGTACCATGTCTCTTCTTGTTACTTCAACCACCTTCCTCAGATACCTCATTTCTGAGGTTTGGATCTGGCTTTTATGGGTTGTAGTCATTGCCCATGACTCGCATCCGTATGTCAAGACTGGGACATAGGTGGAGCGGTATACAGCCATCTTCGTTTTCTTACCAACCTCTCTCTTGCTGAGGAATCCTCGATTTATGGCCTGAAAAAGTCTCCCAGCTGCTGCTTTTCGAGTGGCCAACTCTTCTTTGATGCCTCCCTTTCGGTCTATAATAGCTCCGAGGTATTTAAAGTGGTCGACCTGCTCCAGGACCTGTTCTCCCAGCTTAATCTGATGTTTTCTTTCTTCTCGTGATATCACCATGGATTTTGTTTTAGAGCTGCTTATGACATCCCTCTCTTCTCCAGCTCTTCCTTCCAGACTTGCAGGTTGGATTGGAGATGTGCCTCTGATTTAGCAATCAGGGCAACATCATCAGCAAATGCCAGCTCCGAAATATAGACCTGTCTCATCTTCCAGTACCCCACTGAATACTTTCTTGTTCTCTCCTTACATGCCTTGATGACATCGTCCATAAGGAGTATGAAGAGGTAAGGTGATAGGATATCACCTTGTCTTACACCAGTGGTGGTCCTGAACTCTTCCGACTTATGGTTTGCTGTCCTCACATAATTTCTGCAAGACTTGTAGAAGCTCTGTATAGCATGAATCAGAGGTGCTGGAATATTCTTCCTTGCCAAACAGTCCCAAAGTTTGCTCCAGGGGACCTTGTCAAACGCCTTTTCCAGATCTATGAAACAAGGATGCATCTCACTCTTATACTCAAGGGCCTTTTCACTCAGCTGTCTGAGTGTGAAGATTAGGTCTTGAGTACTTCGGTTTGCTCGGAATCCGCACTGGACCTCATCCAATTGTGGCTCAGCTAGGCGTCGGAGTCTCTGCTCTAGGATTCTAGAGTAGATTTTACCAGGGACACTGAGAAGGGATATGCACACTGTCGATTGTCACCCTTTTTGAAAATTGGTGTTATGATGGCAATCTCCCAATCCTTTGGTATTGTCTTGTTGTACCACGCTGCCTGTAAAACCCTTAAGAGTAATAGGTCGCCTGATGCTCCCATGAACTTAACCATTTCTGGTGTTATACCATCATGCCCTGCTGCTTTGCCCATCTTGATTTTCTCCAGTGCTGCCTTCAGTTCTTCCATCTTTATGTCATCTTCAAAATCATTGGTTTTCTCTTCTGTGCTAGTGTTTATCATTTCTGATGCTTCACCATGCTCACCATCCAGGAGTTCTGAGAAATATTCTTTCCATCTTCCCATTACTTCCTTCGGGGCAGTAAGCAATTTGCCTTGCTTGTCCTTTATAAATTTGAGAGGGCATTGTTTTTCCTTCCTCATGTTCTTTAGGGTCTTATAGAACAATTTCTGGTTTTCTTGTGCATCTTTTTCTAGCTTTTCTCCAAATTCTTCCCAGGACTTCTGTTTTGCTGCTAGCACTTTATTCTTTGCTTCTGTTCTGAGTGTCACATATTCTCTATATTTTTCCATTTGTCCTGTTGTGTTTTTAGCTCCAAAGTATTGTTTCCATGCCATTTTCTTCTCTCTTATTTTCTCTTTGACTTCCTCTGTCCACCAAGGTGTCCTCTTTCTCTTGTTCCCAAGTCGGACTTCACCGCATGCTTCTGCAGCAGCTGCCTTTATGATATCCTTGAATTTAATCCAGAGGGTTTCCAAGTCATCAGGTCGTTCTTCTGTGTTGTTCACCGCTGCAGCAATAAGCCCCTGATATCTGGTCTTAATTTCTGGCTCTCTCAGCTTGTAGGTCCTAATGCTCATTTCTCCTGCTCGTTTACTTGGTTTCTTGCGTGATGTTGGGCAGTTCCTAGGCTCAGCAACTCTTTCAGTTGTTCTTTTGATTGTTAGCAGGTAGTGATCACTTCAAATCTCTGGCCCCCTCCAGACTCTAGCATCTCGGACATATTTGAATGAGCTTCTCCGAACAATGGCATAGTCGATTACTGACTTCTCATTCTTTGTTGGTTCACATCTAGTGTATGCATGTATGCGCTTATGGGGGAACTTTGTGTTTGTAATGATCAGATTCTGCTCACTGCAGAATCTAAGGAGTCGCTTTCCATTGTCATTGAGAGTATCTTCTCCATATCTTCCGATAACTCCACCCCATCTAGCATGGTCATTTCCAACTCTGGCATTAAAATCTCCGAGCATGATAACTTCGTCTAGGCAGTCATCCACTGTCCTTTGAAGCAGCTCGAAGAATTCCTCCTTGACCTCTGCTCTCTCATCCTCATTTGGCCCATACACTATGACCAGGTTGACTATGGTTTCTCCTTCTTTTAGTTTAACAACCATAATGCGCTCCGAGACAAAGTTCCATCCCTTGATACTATCTTTTTGATTTTGGGCCACAATGCAACCCACGCCCCCTTTAGTTCTTTCAGACATGGGTACACCACTGTAGAGCAGCGTGTTGCCATCGAGATCCATAACTCCTTGTCCTTTTTTCTTTGTTTCCGTTATAGCCAGGATTTCTAGTTTTGCTTTCCTCATCTCTTCCACCAGCTCCTCTTCCTTCCCATTTATACTTCTTGTGTTCCAAGTTCCAAAAGTCGTAGTCCGTAGTCCGTTCCAGTTCGTCGCCTTTAGAATCCGTCCGGTTTTCTCTCTTGTGTTGCTAGTAATCATAGTTTAAGACAAACAGGTGATTGGCCTGTTGTGCCTTTGCATGGTGGAGGGGCTGCCTCCTTACGGCTTCCATGCAGGCCGCCCTCCTCCTTTTTCATCCGGGCTTGGGACCGGCATTGGCGGAGTTAAAGACAAAAATAATGAAAATAAATGCAGGTAATGATAACAGGGTTGAACTTGAAGAAACACCACTACAAGATGTAGAATCGTACACATATCTTGGCAGCAATATAGACAAAGTTGGAGGGACAGACAGTGATATCAAAATAAGAATACACAAAGCAAGAGGAGCTTTTATTGCATTGGGAAATATATGGAGATCAAGAGAAATCAGATCCAACACGAAAATAAGAATCTTCAACTAAAATGTGAAATCAGCCCTATTGAATGGCTCTGAGACATGGAGAACAACTAAGACAACAACCAAAAAGCTACAGACTTTCATAAATGGGTGCTTGCACAGAATAGAGGGATTGAAATGGTATGGCAAGGTTACCAACGTGGAACTGAGGACAAGAACTAAAGATGAGAAGAAGACGATGGCGATGGATAGGACACACACTGAGGAAACCTGTTGATAGCATTACAAGGCAGTCCTTGTTCTGGAACCCAGAGGGCAATGTCGTGAAACGAGTGTGTGTAAACCCACTTCTTAGTTTAATCATTATGTCGGGATACAAATTTGCCCCAGCCAATCAACGAACATTCGCTGAGCTTGAATAAATTACACGAAGTTACGCCAGGAAAAACTTAAGCCCTGTTTTTCGGATGTCGGTTGCGGCCATCTTGTCACCCAATATGGCGGAAAAACAGAATAAAATTAGGCATAAGCCCTGTTTTTCGGACTCGTCTAGGTCAAGGATGGTACGAAGGATGGTACGACGGAGTGTGCAAAACCGCATACAGCCAATCAGCTTGCCACGCCGAGAACCAACCAAAAGCTTTCCTTAAGCAGTAGAAGTTACCTCATTTACATATATATACGGGAGAGATTTTATTCAAAACCCGCACACACCAACACGAAGTCAGATAGACGACCGACTGAAGAAGAGGAGCTGTCAACCTTGATGTATTGCTTACCTGCGTGCATTGACCTGGCAGACTGCTTCACTAGTCGAGTCACTGGCCTGTTTAAATCTTAGAGGGTAAATATATATTTACTATAACTTGTAGGAAAATAATGTTTGTATTTGTTGTGTGTCATTTATACCACCTACACCTGTATATATTTAATATAAATTGTTTCAATATGAACGTATCAGGTTACTGATTGTATCTTGGGGAAATAGGCATATTGATTGTATTTCCTGATATGATTGATGAAGACGAAGACTAATAGGACTCATACTTCAATCTATTGTCTCCTATCTTCTTCTTCTTTGATCCTTAGCCGCCGACCGTCAAAGCAGTCAGTGGCCATCACGCCTAGTGGCGTCTTGTAGGGCAAAAACAAATTGATTCCACTTTGCTCGGTCGGTGGCCATCCTTCGTACAGTGCCCCAACTCTGGTTCATTCTTTGCATCTCATCCTCCACAGTCCTCCGCCAGGTTGTTTTTGGTCGGCCTCTCTTTCGTTTTTCACCACTGACAGTCATACGAGCCACAGACTCCGAATGTCCATCCCGCAGCAAAGTATGTTCATTTATTGCTGTTTCCGTAGCTTCATTGTTATTTTTACACAGACAGGGTTGTCAGCTCTATGCTAAAACTTCCAACCTGGAGGACCAGGGTACCAGCTTTTGTCTGACCCCTACCCACACAGACCAGTCCAGCTTGGTTGAACCTACCAGGAGTAAAACTCCCACTGGCATAGCTCTGGGGATTGTCAGGGTACGCAAGCTGCCATACCGCTACAAGGTATAGGTACCATTGATGGCAGATTGTCTCCTATAACTTCAATCTATTGTCTTATATAAAACCAACTGAAATATAACCAAAACAGTCCTTGTTAGGACTCAATCTATTGTCTCACATAACTTCAGTCTATTGTCTCAGATAACTCCAACCTGAAATATAACCAAAACAGTCCTTGTTAGGACTCAAACTACAATCTGTTGTCTCCCATAACTCCAACCTGTAATTTAACCAAACAGTCCTTGTTTCATATACTCCTATCATCAGAACACAACAATATTGTTAGGATATATGTTAACATCCAGGATAGCACTTGTCAGAGAGGGCCTGGTATATTATAGGGGGAAGGAAGTGGTTGTATCACACCTAGGTGTACATATTATTGGATGTATTCATGTATTGAATTTATATTATTGGATGTATTCATGTATTGAATTTATATTATTGGATATATTCATGTATTAATTTATCAGAAAGAATGTTTTGCAAGTAGACACATGTCTTGTCTCGCTATTGCTAAATCATACTGAGCCATGTTGTCATTCATCCTACATGCAGACACCTGAGACACGCTCATCTCATATACAATAGAAATAGGTGGGCTTGAGGATAGAAATTTGCCCCTATTTTTACTTGTTACAGGTTTTATTCGTGTCATCAAACCTGAGGTCGTATGTCCAGTCAATCCAGCTGCCTGGAACTTCACAGGAGCACAGAGATTGTACCTGAGCTACATCTTTAGTCCCCCTCAGTCTTGGGTGGGCTAACGAAACGATCATCAGCGGGTGTTATGTGCAAGAAATTACGGACAGAACTTTTGAGAGATGAGTACACATTAGTACCATTTCCGTCGGCAATTGTGAGCATTTAAGTCTATGAAGAAAACGTGAATTAGCATAGTAAGAGGCAAACAGCATAGCTGATAAAGTTTATATATTTAATTAACAGCACAGCTGATACATTTACTATATTTAATTAACAGCACAGCTGATACATTTACTATACTTAATTAACAGCACAGCTGATATAAATTTGTTTCCTTTAATTGGAAAACTTGTTGTAATATATATATATATATATATATATATATATATATATATATATATATATATATATATATATATATATATATATCTATATATATATATATATACATATATATATATATATATATATATATATATATATATATATAATATTTGTACATCATTTGTAAACTTACAAATCCATTACATTCTCTCTTCCAACATCCATCTTTCAGCACAAGAGTAGATAGTGTATATACTAAATAAATAATAGGGAAATTGTATTTGAACGACTTGTCAATTTTTTTATAATTGTTAAGTAAAATCTGTTTCCTTGTTTTTTTAATATCACAGTTAGTTACACAGCGGGGGTGGCAATTTATGTCTATCTCCTCTCCACTAATGTTTCGAGATCAGATCATTCACAGCCGTAACTAATTTGTGATACCAGTAGCTCTCTCAGACACCGGGACATCACCACTTTCTGCAGAAATTCTATTTCTGTAATTGTCAGTACTATACTGATCCTAGAGCCAATAAAAACCTCACGCCACACTGGGGGCTCGTTCTTGGGATATTTCTACATACCTTGAGCCATACTTAGTCTATTCATCTATCTACTAACTCTATCTTGTGCCACCCATAGATAACAAAAGAAACAAATTTTTGTAAAAATTCTATAATAGGATTTTTTATTGTTTTCTTAGGAGAAGTACCATTTAGTACTCAGTAAATAGTTGATGCTCACAAAGTTGCACGGAAATTATTTGTTCATTTAAATTAATTAAGTTTAATTATAATATTTGGATATTGTAAATTTACATATCCTATCTAAGTAACGCCATGGCTGATCTAGTGAAGTTCAGAACTGCGATCATGCAGATGGGTAAGGAATTAAATATTACAGGTGATGCTCTTATTTAGTATGTCACAACAGAAGTGGACAAACACATGGATAGGGAAGAAAGAAAGTTGCAATTAGAGACAGAAGCAAAGAAATTAGAAGCTGAAAGAGAAGCCAAAAGACTGGAACCTGAGAGAGAAGCCAAAAGACTGGAAGCTGAGAGAGACGACGAAAGACTGGAAGCTGAGAGAGAAGACAAAAGACTGGGAGCTGAGAGAGAAACCAAAAGATTAGAAATTGAAGCCAAGAAATTGGAGGCTGAAAATGAGGCAAAGAAAATTGACGCTGAGGAAAGGAAATTACAAGCAGAGAGAGACCATCAGTTGAGATTAAAAGAGCTTGAAATTCAGGCAATTACTGGCAATAATGGTGGTAACTCACCTCACTCTGAGAGCAGCTCCAGCCACAGCACCTCAAGAGTGGCCATGAATTTTCATCTGGATCCATTTGTTGAGAAAGAAGAAGCCATTGAGTCGTACCTGGATATATACGAAAGACTTGCCACTACCTATGGCTTAGGGAAAGAAAAGTGGAGTCTTAAACTATCTCAGGGATTGAGAGGTGTGGCCTACGATGTATATTTGAAGCTCTCAAGAGATGACCAGGAAGATTATGAAGTCCTGAAGCAGGCACTGCTTGTGAGATATGAAAAAAACTCAGAATCATATAGAAAGAAATTCCGAACAGCTAAACTTCTTCCAGGAGAAAACTATCACCAATTCTCTGCTAGATTATAAACCTATTTGGAAAATGGAGTAGTTTAGGAAAGTGTCAGGATCTGAAAGAAATGATAATGATGGAGCAAGTGAAAGAGTCCATGCCTCAAGAAATGAGGAAGTTTATCATGGAACAAGGAGCAGAGAGATTGGAAGATATTGTAACTGTTGCTGAGAGATATCAAGCAGCTCAGGCAGAATTATTAGGAAATAGGAAGAAGCAGGGTGAAAACTTCAAATCATCACAAAACTATACCAAATATGAACAAAAGGACCATACCATAAGAAACAAACAAAGATTTGACCAAAAGGACAAAAACCCTCTAAGATCGGATAAGACACCTTACCGGAAGGAAGGAAAGTGGTGTAAAACTTGTCTAATGAGTAACCACAATACTGCGGATTGCAGAAGGAAGAATCCTCCTCATCATGCTGCATGTCTTACAACAGGGAATTCGGGAAGGAAGGAACTAACAGTAAGTCAGAAGGACGTCCATCATCCCCCTGTCTGTGAGGAAGTGACCGTGAATGGCACTCAAGTACTGTGGTTATATGACACAGGATTGGACTTTGATTCAGTTGTGTGTTCTTCTCTAGTGAGTCATGACCAGATAACCACAGAAACAGTGGAAATCAGAGGACCGATCAAGGGAGCAAGAACCATGACATTACCCATAGCCCGAATCAACATAACTGCTCGCTATGTGAAAGGAGAAATCAAAGCAGCAGTGATGGACGACCCTATTTACCCTTTGATTTTGGGGTGTAGGTATGTTTTCCTTGGAAAACCTATAAAACCTGTAGTTATGGCAACAGTCCAGACCAGTGAAAGCTCCAGGAAAATGGAGGAAAATCCTATCAATACTCACCCAGAAGATATGAAAAAGGCTCAAGCAGTAGACAGCACATTTAAGCCTTGTTTTGGCAAATTGCCTAAAGCACATAACCCTCCAGAGAAAGGATATTTTTATATGAAGAATGGCCTACTCTACAGAAAAGCTGGAACAGGACCTAAAGGGCATGGACAGCTAGTAGTGCCAAAATCTTACAGGGAGAAGGTTATGACGCTAGGACATGCTATACCCTTCAGTGGACATATGGGAATAGGGGCCACTGGACAAAGGATAGCCTGTCACTACTATTGGCCAGGAATCACAGAGGACATAAAAAGATATGTAAGATCCTGTCCAGAATGCTAAAGAGTAACTTCTAAGCATAGGACTGCACCAGCAACACTGGGAGAAATGCCCATTATGGGAACCCCTTTTGAACGTGTTGCAGTGGAAATTGTTGGACCCCTCACTAGGACCAAGAAGAGAAATGCATATATCTTAACCTTGGTTGATACTTGCGCTATGTGGGGAGAAGCTGAGGCCATGTCAGCTATAGATTCAAAGCATGTGGCAGAGGCCCTGTTGACAATATTCACCCGATTAGGTTTCCCGCATCAGATATTGACTGACAATGGTTCTCAGTTTAAGGGAACGCTAACACAAGAAGTATTCAGGATATTTCAAGCCAGGCACTATCATTGTAGTCCCTACCATGCCCAAGGGAACGGTCAAATAGAGCGGTTTAATGGTACGCTAATTTCAATCCTTAGAAAGCTGGCGAGTGAAAAACCTGATACTTGGGATACATACTTACCCGCTGCACTATTTGCATATAGGGAAGTACCCCACAATTCAACTGGATTGGCTCCAGCTACATTGTTGTTTGGAAGACCAATCAAAGGTCCACTGGAAGCATTGCTGCGGACATGGACTGATGAAAAAGCAGAGGAAACAGTGACTTCCTCATACCAGTACGTCAACGAGCTGACATCTCGATTGAAAGCAGGTTGGAAACTGGCCAATGATAACTTAAGACAGGTCAGGAGGAAGCATGCTGCGTACTACAACAAAAAAGCAAAGGATAGGGAACTGGAGGTGGGTGAAAAGGAGTTATTACTGTTGCCAAGCAGCAATAATAAATTGCAGATTGGATGGCAGGGACCCTATGTCATACTGGAAAAACTTTCCAGGACCAATTATAAGATTGATAAGAAAGGAAAGGAGAAGGTATATCATGTCAATCTTCTTAAAAAATACTTTGACAAGGAATCATCCGAAGTTGCACATATCATGACCCTAGCCATTGCAACAGAAATGCATGGTGAACCACTTCACTCTATGGACTATCCACTCACAACTACAGAGGATTATGTTCAAGTAAACATTAGTGAACATTTAACTCCAGAGCAGAAGAAGATGGTTCAGAAAGTGTTGGAAACCCATGCTGATGTGCTCACAGATAAGCCAGGTCGTACGAATCTGTTAGAATACAACATGAAGGTTACAGACCCTACACCAGTATGCATGAGAACATACCCTATACCCTATGCGAAAGCCCAAGCACTAAGGAAGGAAGTTGATTATCTGTTGAAGGAGAAAATTATCTCGAAGTCAGACTCTCCCTATAGCTCAAGTGTGGTGCTATTAAGAACACCGAGTGATGAACACAGGTTATGTATTGACTACCGGAAGCTTAATGCTATCACAGAATCTCAGGTAAACCCATTACCGGACACCAACCAGCTGTTCTCTACACTGAGTAAGGCTAGGTATTTATCGAAGGTAGATCTAAGCAAGGGATACTACCAAATACCAGTGAAACCAGAAGTTAGGAAAATGCTGGCATTTAGTACATCAGACGGACACTACGAGTTTAATGTACTACCCTTTGGATTGAAAAATGCTCCAAGTATCTTTTCAAGAATGATGAGGAAATTGTTGGAACCTCTACAAAATCCCCATATCACTAACTTTATGGAATACATTCTTGTTGCTACAAACACATTTGAAGAGCATATAGTAGCGCTCTCCATGTTGTTTGACAGACTGAGAGAAACTGGATTGACTGCACGTCCAACCAAGTGCTATATCGGTTGTAAGGAGTTGGAATTCCTAGGTCACACTATTTCTACAGGTCATATGTCTCCTGACCCAAAGAATATAGAAAAGTTAAAGAAGGAACCCAGACCTCAAACGAAGAAAGATGTGAGATCATTCGTGTCATTATGTGGGTTCTATCAGAAGTACATACCCCACTTTAACTCTCTGTGTGCATCATTAACTAACTTAACGAAGAAAGGACAGCCTGACAAAATCCAATGGAATGCTGCTTGTGAAAAAGCTTACACAGAGCTCAAAGCAAAACTCACCAGCAAACCCATCCTTACGCTACCCGATATCACACAGGAATTTGTATTAAGGACGGACGCTAGCAGTGTAGGTATTGGTGCAACTCTCTTGCAGCAATCAAAAGTCCAGCCGGAGGAACTTTTACCCGTCGCCTACGCCAGTAGGAAGCTGAATGCAGCTGAGTTGAATTACTCGACCATAGAGAAAAAATGTTTGGCTCTAATTTGGTCCATCGACAAATTTTCACCTTACCTGTATGGGACACACTTCATTGTCCAAAGCGATCACCAGCCTTTAACATTCTTGGCTGCATCTAAAAAGTTAAATTCGAGATTGTTAAGGTGGAGTCTGCTTCTGGCGCCTTATTCCTTTACCGTGAATTACATTCCGGGAAGAGACAATGTAGGAGCGGATTTTTTAAGTCGACACCCTATTACTCTGGAAGGACAGACGCAAAATGATTAACTACAGCAGGTGTTTACACTTCAGCTATGACATGTCACAGCTAGGAAAGGATGGGGCTATGTCGTGAAAAGAGTGTGTGTAAACCCACTTCTTAGTTTAATCATTATGTCGGGATACAAATTTGCCCCAGCCAATCAACGCACAGTCGCTGAGCTTGAATAAATTACACGAAGTTACGCCAGGAAAAACTTAAGCCCTGTTTTTCGGATGTCGGTTGCGGCTATCTTGTCACCCAATATGGCGGAAAAACAGAATAAAATTAGGCATAAGCCCTGTTTTTCAGAACTCGTCTAGATCAAGGATGGTACGAAGGATGGTACGACGGAGTGTGCAAAACCGCATACAGCCAATCAGCTTGCCACGCCGAGAACCAACCAAAAGCTTTCCTTAAGCAGTAGAAGTTACCTCATTTACATATATATACGGGAGAGATTTTATTCAAAACACGCACACACCAACAAGAAGAAAGAGGGACGACCGACTGAAGAAGAGGAGCTGTCAACCTTGATTTATTGCTTACCTGCGTGCATTGACCTGGCAGACTGCTTCACTAGTCGAGTCACTGGCCTGTTTAAATCTTAGAGGGTAAATATATATTTACTATAACTTGTAGGAAAATAATGTTTGTATTTGTTGTGTGTCATTTATACTACCTACACCTGTATATATTTAATATAAATTGTTTCAATATGAACGTATCAGGTTACTGATTGTATCTTGGGGAAATAGGCATATTGATCGTATTTCCTGATATGATTGATGAAGACGAAGACTAATAGGACTCATACTTCAATCTATTGTCTCCTATCTTCTTCTTCTTTGATCCTTAGCCGCCGACCGTCAAAGCAGTCAGTGGCCATCACGCCTAGTGGCGTCTTATAGGGCAACAACAAATTGATTCCACTTTGCTCGGTCGGTGGCCATCCTTCGTACAGTGCCCCAACTCTGGTTCATTCTTTGCATCTCATCCTCCACAGTCCTCCGCCAGGTTGTTTTTGGTCGGCCTCTCTTTCGTTTTTCACCACTGACAGTCATACGAGCCAAGCCACAGACTCCGAATGTCCATCCCGCAGCAAAGTTTGTTCATTTATTGCTGTTTCCGTAGCTTCATTGTTATTTTTACACAGACAGGGTTGTCAGCCCTATGCTAAAACCCCCAACCTAAAGGACAAGGGTACCAGCTTTTGTCTGACCCCTACCCACACAGACCAGTCCAGCTTGGTTGAATCTACCAGGAGTAAAACTCCCACTGGCATAGCTCTGGGGATTGTCAGGGTACGCAAGCTGCCATACCGCTACAAGGTATAGGTACCATTGATGGCAGATTGTCTCCTATAACTTCAATCTATTGTCTCATATAAAACCAACTGAAATATAACCAAAACAGTCCTTGTTAGGACTCAATCTATTGTCTCCTATAACTCAATCTATTGTCTCACATAACTTCAGTCTATTGTCTCAGATAACTCCAACCTGAAATATAACCAAAACAGTCTGTCACAGCATAATTATTCACTAAATTTTATAGTGGTCACACTGTAGTGAAACAACACTGGTATTCATCTTTGAATACCTGTCCAGCCGGTTTTGGCTAGAAGGAAAACCGGAAGAAACGGTTTGGCGGCAAAGGGAGTCTAGATATGTCCGCTCGACTGAGAAGTCGTTGATGGCCGTTGTCAGCAGCTTTTGCTGGGGAAAGTTATATGGATGCCACTATTGTCCATTACTTCTTGCCGTTATTTTCATGAGATCAGGAGTAGTGATTTGTTGCTAGTTTGATATTGTGCATGCTAGTGATTTCCTACTGGATTGTATTTCTGATAAGCTGATTGCAATTATGTATTGCGTTTTGTCAGTAGTGTATTAAGCCTATGTGAGTGATAGTCATGGCGGTTGCTGAGTAGATTGTCTCTGCGACTATTATTTGGATATCTTGTTGAGCTATAGTGTGTGGCAAGTATGTGGCAGTTCTTTCAGTGCATTGTGCAATGCATGTTCATGTGTATCGTCAGACGGGTGCGGCTCCTCTGTGTGTAATATTCATTGAAAGGGCCATTACCTGTTATAGGTGTTATCATGTTATTTATGTCAGCTATTGTGTGCTATGGTTGTACCTTTGAGACAGCGAGCTAAGAGTCTATTGTGAGAGTGCCTTAAACCCATAGTACCAGTAGAGAGTTCGCTCTGACAGCACAAGTATTCTCATGTGTCCAGTTCTGACACAGTCCTTGTTAGGACTCAAACTACAATCTATTGTCTCCCATAACTCCAACTTGTAATTTAACCAAACAGTCCTCGTTTCATATATTCCTATCATCAGAACACAACAATATTGTTAGGATGTATGTTACCATCCAGGATAGCACTTGTCAGAGAGGGCCTGGTATATTATAGGGGGAAGGAAGTGGTTGTATCACACCTAGGTGTACATATTATTGGATGTATTATGTATTGAATTTATATTATTGGATGTATTCATGTATTGAATTTATATTATTGGATATATTCATGTATTAATTTATCAGAAAGAATGTTTTGCAAGTAGACACATGTCTTGTCTCGCTATTGCTAAATCATACTGAGCCATGTTGTCATTCATCCTACATGCAGACACCTGAGACACGCTCATCTCATATACAATAGAAATAGGTGGGCTTGAGGACAGAAATTTGCCCCTATTTTTACTTGTTACAGGTTTTATTCGTGTCATCAAACCTGAGGTCGTATGTCCAGTCAATCCAGCTGCCTGGAACTTCACAGGAGCACAGAGATTGTACCCGAGCTACATCTTTAGTCCCCCTCAGTCTTGGGTGGGCTAACGAAACGATCATCAGCGGGTGTTGTGTGCAAGAAATTACGGACAGAACTTTTGAGAGATGAGTACACATTAGTACCATTTCCGTCGGCAATTGTGAGCATTTAAGTCTATGAAGAAAACGTGAATTAGCATAGTAAGAGGCAAACAGCATAGCTGATAAAGTTTATATATTTAATTAACAGCACAGCTGATACATTTACTATATTTAATTAACAGCACAGCTGATACATTTACTATACTTAATTAACAGCACAGCTGATATAAATTTGTTTCCTATAATTGGAAAACGTGTTGTAATATATATATATATATATATATATATATATATATATATATATATATATATATATATATATATATATATATATATATATATATATATATATATATATATATATATATATATATATATATATATATATATATATATATATGTACATCATTTGTAAACTTACAAATCCATTACATTCTCTCTTCCAACATCCATCTTTCAGCACAAGAGTAGATAGTGTATATACTAAATAAATAATAGGGAAATTGTATTTGAACGTCTTGTCAATTTTTTTATAATTGTTAAGTAAAATCTGTTTCCTTGTTTTTTTAATATCACAGTTAGTTACACAGCGGGGGTGGCAATTTATGTCTGTCTCCTCTCCACTAATGTTTCGAGATCAGATCATTCACAGCCGTAACTAATTTGTGATACCAGTAGTTCTCTCAGACACTGGGACTTCACCACTTTCTGCAGAAATTCTATTTCTGTACTTGTCAGTACTATACTGATCCTAGAGCCAATAAAAACCTCACGCCACAGGCAAGAGAGGGAGAAGTAGACCAAGAAGCACATGCAGAAGAGAGCTTGAAACAGATGTGAAAATTATGAGGAGAACGTGGAAAGAACTTGAGATGATGGCACGTGACAGGAGGATTTGGCATGTGTTTGTTAAAGGCCTATGCTCCTTTGGGAGTGAAGGGTTATGAATGAATGAAATGCCTCAGTGCATTTGTTCTCCGCAAACTAACAGGCCCATTTTCATGCGCGCCACCCTACTACTTAGTCTTTCCCCTTCTACCGTGAAATGTAGAGGTTTGCGCGCCACCTACGAATGTTAACCTCTCAGAAGAATTAAATTCCCGAGCACACAATGTAACTCAGGGAATATGATGAAAATTCACCAATATCCTTCTGGGTGTCAACTAGGAAATTGCGTCTGGAGTGCATGGATACTGATTTGTCTGAATTACAATTAAAACCAAGGTATATAAATCTCACAACATGATTCTATACACTTTAGGCACAGGTGATGTAATCATCACTCATTACTCGTCGCTACTCCCGTCGGGGTCTGGGTCGCTCTTCTGTCGCGTTTCCTGCTCGACTAGTCAGAAACAATCACCATCTCTTGCAGTAGTGGTTCATGCATATACTATTTTCATATGTTGAGGTTGCCAGCCTCATATATAACCACTTAGCAAGAAACCTGTAAAATTTACATTAGTAAATAAATTGTTTACACTTACCCCACAATTTTCGGAATACACACTTCTCCTAGCGCAGATTAGAATGGACTCACAGCCCTGTATTTAGATGCTGTTCAAATCACTTAAGTCTGAGAAATTCCTCTTATGACGGGTGAAACACTTGGTCTGGAAATCTATAATTCCTCTTATGACGGATGAGACACTTGGTCTGGAAATCTATAATTCCTCTTATGACTCCTTGTGATAAAATTCTCAAGTTTCCAATCTTGTATTAAAATCGCGGGTTTACTTGTACTTCCAAAGTTGCCCAATACTCGATCTGGTACTTATATTGGAATGATAAGTCCTATCTTCTTTCCTCTGGCTTGTAGGAGGTGTTTAGTTGCCGCTGCGATGCAGTCTGTCTGTGAGCTGTGACTCCGAGTTTGTTAGACTATATCTCACAATCCTTAGTTTCAAATCCCAGCTGTGTTTCCGCCGAAAGTTCCAATCAAATCATAGTAGATTCTGGCGAACCAATCCAATCTATCTAGCACTGTTTGAGTGGGGAAGTTTATCATTACTCATCCCACGCGTATTTGAAAATATTAAATTTAATATACACGCGTGGCTTCTTACACAGTGATGTCATGTCGTTACCTAAGACTTCCGCAAACTAAGAAGACGGCACACCTCTGTTTATCACCTTTATCTGCGTGCCTCCACCAGACAGATGTCTGGTCAAACCGTATTGTCTTCTTTCATCGTATCACCATACCGGCTTGGGTCAACATGATCAACAGCTATCCAATGGGGTCAAATGTTTGACCGCCCCGTTTCCACAGGCGGCCAGACAGATTAGGCGATAAAATATTATCGCTGGCCGGGTCACCAAACCTGGCGAATAGTAACAACAGTCTGGGAGTGGAGTGTGAAACAATAAGATACGCATTACTCCCGTAGCAAATACTGCCATAGGGGAGTGGCGTGTACGAGAATTCACCATGCTATGTCTAGCATAGAGCAATGTAGTGAAAATAACGAATGAAAAGGCATGATTTATGCCAAATAAAAGCGATGAGTGAGAAAAATGAAGAAAAAGAAAGGATACTGCCGGAGGGCTGAAGGTGTGAGTGATCACACAAAAGAGCATGTTAACCCGTTTTGTCACACCAGGGTATTCTCAACATCCTTCTGTAGCATTTCATTTTGAACGATGTAACCTTATTTGCAACTGTTTTATTGAGTGTCCAAGTCTCGCAGCCGTATGTTGCTACTGGGAATATACATGCTCTGATCAGTTGTAACTTTGTTTCTTTGCTTGTTCCTTGCCATAGGTTTTTCATCTTTCTTCCTATCAGGTTAAAAACGCCAGTACTATCACAGACCGGATTGAGCGTAAAAAAGGTATTGTTTAAGGGTGCCCATGTAGTGTGATTGTATTTGAACAAGGCATCGATTAATGGCTGCGGTAGATTAAGCAAAGTTATAAATTACATCACGCGCCGAATCCCATTCAGGGGTACGTGGATGACGTAAGTCTCTTAAGCACCAACACATACGACTTACAATCAATGGTACAGAAGACGATAGTATTTATGGAGACCAGCGGTATGGAGATTAAGCCCCAAAAGTGTGCAGTGTTGAGCGGTCAGCGACGCGGAAACAATTGGGTCAAAACTTTTCAGGCTAACACCAACCTTTAGCACGCTGTGGGCGGCAATTGCCGCCTGAGGTATCCTATGTCCTCCCAGCTGCAGGCGGTTTGAGTCGACTTTCGGATATCGTCGTTCTTTAGCAAAAGGATTTGTGTACACGTGACTTCACCCCCGGATGTTAAGTTTTAATGTTATTTGCGAGAGAGTTAGCTTCCGTTTCCGATCTTTATTTAGTAATGGGTGTATCCGCGTTTATTTTCTGTGAATTTTTAAAATCGCAATCAATCGGCATCGAACACGCGGCCATTTTCGCTCTAATTTTAATGGATTCTGGCTCCGATGCGATGACAAGGACATCTTTGTCTTTATTAGCGCTAATATCGGTTCTCAGAATATGGGTGATGGCAGAGATGGAAACGAAAGAAGAATGTCATTGCTAGTATGTATAATTTTAGGGGTTAGGATTAGGTTTATCGGAAAGTTTTAGGGTCACGGCCGAATGTCACTGCTGACGAGGGCGTTTGTTGCTTTGCTGCTGATGATGGGTGTAACGAAAAGATCGTCATTTGATTTGTATTGGTCACATTTTTTTTTTTAATGTAAAACTTTTGCCTCGTTTCGGCGAGGCGCGTCCCGTTCAACCTAGTCGGTTATATTAGGGCGCATGTCCAAATAAAAAAGACCATTAGGTCTGGATTGGTCAAATGACTTTCACTGAGATGCAAGGGAAAAGGACTCTTCGTTTGCTGGGTTTTTTTTTTTAATTTAAATTTTTTTTTTTTTTAATTTTTTATCGTTTTTTTTTTTCATCTTTCCATTCCTCTCTTCCTATCACATCTAACATGTACACAAACAAATTTTATATCATCAGATTCATCATTCATTTATTTCTATACAGTCCAAAAATTAGAGCAATTGACCAAAAAAACAAAAAAAAAAACTATAGAATTTACAAGTCATCCACTATAAAAAAAGGGGGTGTTGTGAAAAAGAATGCAGCTGCAGGGTAAATTTTCGGAATTTTTATGCAGCGTGCTAAATTCAAGGTCACGAAATCCCCTCTTCTGAACGAGGGCGTTCCTACAGATAACTGGGACATGACATTACATTTGCTAACACATCGGACCAGTCCAAGCGAACAGCCTGATATTAGAATTTAGGTCAAACTTTACAAAATTAAGCTCCCCCCCGCCCCCCCCGCCCCCCCAAAATCAGCAAAGATTTCATTAATTAACCCGATGTGTTTCGGTCCTCTTATGTTTTGTTTCTCTAACATACACTTATCAGAAAAACAACAAAGAAATTGAAGATGAAATTGTACAACACGTTAGAACATGGCTAGCGCTAAATGAATCATCCACAAGGAGCTATTTCGTTTGTCCCAAATCGAAGGGTGGCTTTGGCATACCAAACCCCTTCATATTATACCACTCTCGACATATTTCATTCCTTATCAGTATGCTCAATTGTGACGATAGTCTTGTAAAAACTGCAGCAATAAACTCTTTAGATAAACATATGAAAAAGCGTAAAATAGACCAAGTGGATGCAGATAGGAATAACTTTGCAAGTTACGAGCTAAACGAAACGAACCATCTAGCTAAAAGATCCAAGGTGAATTGGCCAAGATCATTTTTGGTAGAACTGAATGAAGAATGTGCGCGTGAAGGAGTGAGTGTAAAATGGATGACAGTGGTCATTACAATGTACATTTAAACATAGATGAAGATGTGAGTCTAACATACAAGTCAGCGAACACTTTTTATTCTGGATTTAAATCACATAAACTTAACCTAATTCTAAGTGAACTAAAAAGTAAATCGTCACAAGGAAGAATAGTGCGCGAAATGAAATGTGTAAACCACTCATTGTCATCTAGCTTTCTATCTAATGTTAAATTAAGTGATAAAATACTTTTATTTGCTGTGAGATCGAGGTTACAGTTACTGGAATGCGAAAGTCTTTTACATCTATACTATCCACAGACATACACGAAAAAGTGCAAAATATGTAACCACCCATACGAAACAGTGTCACATTTATTAAATGGATGTACGAAATTGCAAACCCTATACCAACAAAGGCACAATAGAGTTGTAGACATTGTTTATGAGAAAGTGAAGTCCTCATAAAGAAATAATGGTTAAACCATCTCTTTTCGGCAGCAGTAATATGTATTTCATTTAAATCACGTGCCGTAAAACCGGATTTGGAGGGGGGGAAAAAAGGATCCGTTACACGCTCATTGAGGCATATTGGGAATATGGTGTTAGGCCCATATTTTCATCGGCACACTAGGGGTGATGTGGTCAGCATCACGCCGGCCGCGTTAACCTTCCCAGAGTTGCTCTGGTACCCAATTGGGGCTGGGTCGACCCAGGAGCCGTTTGCGGCCTAAAAAAATCCCACCTCATCTGGGGATCGAACCATAGACCACTGAGCTAGGAAGCCAGTGCACTAACCACTATTTATACCATTTCAGTACATATCAATGTATTTTCTGGAGAATAAAGATTCTGATATGTATGAAACATAAAAACAATCTGCTAAAGGAATATATTTCTTTAAATACAAAACTGTTTTATAATTTTCTGAGTAAAACATTTGATAAAAATAACGAATCTCCTAGAATCAATTTCCTGGGGTCCATCGATCACATGTTAAGAAGCCCTGGGTTAAACCGAACCCTCCAGCCCCAGTTGTTGCATTATTCTGTAACTTCCGCTTATCAAATCTTCCCCATCTCCAGACCAGTGGTAACAGCAGCAGTTGATTGATTCTGTCCACAAAAAATCTGGGGAAACTGATTTAATTAATTCTTACTGTAGTACTGACATAAATGTCGCAGACAAAATGGTGTATATATCATTTTTATCGTCTTCCTTGATGTCCTCGGAGTTGACGAGAGCCACAGCGATACCAGCTACTGCTATTTGCGGGTCGTATAATTTTCATTTGTTATTTTTTAGTGTGGTTTGCTTAGTTCTCGTTTTGCTTCTGTTCTATTTTTGTCAAATGTTCTCTGACGAAGGCATTGTGGCCGTGACAAGCAGTTCTCATAGCCCTTTGTCCTAGAATGACGCATTACCTATTAGTATTATGCCGTCATATATTACTCGTATGCAAATGCACGCAATAAACGTTTCAGTAAAATATTTTCGTCATTTCAGCAGCGCGGAAACGACTGAATTTTGGGAAAGATTAAGGATTATTATCATATTACCATTATCTGCCATCTCCACATGGCAGGTTGGCTGTAGTGGATCTCCAACGCTTTCCATCTCTTATCTTGATGATGTGCTCTGATAGACTCTTTAATGTCCATCTCTTATCTTGATGCTCTGATAGACTTTTTAATGTCCATCTCTTATCTTGATGCTCTGATAGACTTTTTAATGTCCATCTCTTATCTTGATGCTCTGATAGACTTTTTAATGTCCATCTCTTATCTTGATGATGTGCTCTGATAGACTTTTTAATGTCCATCTCTTATCTTGATGATGTGCTCTGATAGACTTTTTAATGTCCATCTCTTATCTTGATGATGTGCTCTGATAGACTTTTTAATGTCCATCTCTTATCTTGATGATGTGCTCTGATAGACTTTTTAATGTCCATCTCTTATCTTGATGATGTGCTCTGATAGACTTTTTAATGTCCATCTCTTATCTTGATGATGTGCTCTGATAGACTTTTTAATGTCCATCTCTTATCTTGATGATGTGCTCTGATAGACTTTTTAATGTCCATCTCTTATCTTGATGCTCCGATAGACTTTTTAATGTCCATCTCTTATCTTGATGATGTGCTCTGATAGACTTTTTAATGTCCATCTCTTATCTTGATGCTCCGATAGACTTTTTAATGTCCATCTCTTATCTTGATGCTCTGATAGACTTTTTAATGTCCATCTCTTATCTTGATGATGTGCTCTGATAGACTTTTTAATGTCCATCTCTTATCTTGATGCTCCGATAGACTTTTTAATGTCCATCTCTTATCTTGATGCTCCGATAGACTTTTTAATGTCCATCTCTTATCTTGATGATGTGCTCTGATAGACTTTTTAATGTCCATCTCTTATCTTGATGCTCCGATAGACTTTTTAATGTCCATCTCTTATCTTGATGCTCTGATAGACTTTTTAATGTCCATCTCTTATCTTGATGATGTGCTCTGATAGACTTTTTAATGTCCATCTCTTGATGTTATCTTCCCACTAACAGATCTGTCTCATTCTTGCATGTTTTCTTCTTTCCATTATAATTTAAAGGAGGGCGTTATGTCTTTTTATATGGTGAAAATAATTTAGCTATTTTAAATACTATAACTGCACCAAAAATTAAAACAAAAAGTATACTGTTTGAAAATGATTCGGAATATAGAATCGCCATTCTCCATATACGACTTTTTGCCAGAACTGCGCGTGCACGGATTATCAATAGAATCACTCCTTGATAAGAGACGCCTCTATTTAGGCAGGATTGTTAGTACACCTTTTTTAAAGTCTTTGTTGTTGTGTGTTATTAACCTGATAAAGACATTTAACTGAAACGTTGATTGTGTGTGTTCGTCTGTAAACTGAATCGCATAACATTGTGTTATGCATGTCCTTCTTTTATTAAAACTGGTGTTAGTATAACATACTTTTCAAGTCTTTCATAGAATGGCAATATCGGAAGACATCTTGCTCACAACGTACGCTTGATCATGGGCTTATGGGTTGTCGCGTTTAATTCTGACATTTCGGGACAAGCAGGGTTAATGTTAGCTGTATTTTCTTGTTATCAGATTCAGAGTAAAAGCCATCCGGCTCTGTTCGGACTCAACAAAAGGAAGCATGTTGCGGCTGCGAGACTAAACATCCAGACTCCGACTAGCCCTTGGGCAGGGATAACACTTATGAAATTCCCCAAGCAACGATGATCTCGCTTAGGGTGTGACAGAAAAACCCCAGTCTTGTTTTGACAGATCTAAATTCCCGCCAAAGGTGTGAGCCCTGACAAATATTGAAGCTAGGCTGGATAATCCTTGTCTGTTGTTGTATCTTCAGTGACACGGTGATGAATATAGAGTTCCCTTAGGTGCTGTGACCTAGTGACTAGACAACGCCTGGGCGTCATAAATGTTCTTCTTATTATTCCTTCTTAAGCTATCTTATCCTGTTTTTAAACATTGTAAAAAAAGGTTTGTTTAGTCCTGCTTCTTCTATATCTGTTTTGTCCTTACAACTAGGGCTTATATTTTCATGACATAAAAATTGCTAGAAAATGACCTATCAAAAATGAATGTATGACCAAACAAAATACCCCCTAAAATGTCCTATAATGTAAAAAAAAAAATGACCTAAAACAAAAAACTTTTTCTTTTAGTTTCCATATTTGACTAAAATTTTTTTGCATTATTAAAATAGGAAAATGAAAAGCATGAAGAAACCTAAAAAAAAAAAATTTTTTAATTTTTTTTTTTTAAACTTCTACTGTGCCAAACTGAAATTATTCATTTTAATAACCAAAAAATGACCTATACAAAAAGAAACCCAGAAAAATACAAAAAATACAACTTGTTTTTTCTACAGTCTCTGTGCCAAAATGAAAGTTTATTTTATTAACAAAGAAGATGCCACGTAAGACACACACACAAAAACTTTAAAGATACAATTTACATTTTCACAGTTTCTGTGGCAAATTGAAAATTTTACTAACAAAATATTTCCTTATTAAAAGAAAACACAAAATACATAAAAAAAACTACAACTTAATAATTTTACTGTTTCTATGGCAAAACTGAAAGTTTTTATTTAATTAGTCCAGAATTACAAATTACTCTAAAAACCATCTGCAGACTTTTAAAAGAGAAGAACTTCCTATTGTCTGCCAACAAAGCTCCTTTCCATTTCTACTGACGCCGCAGGATTTTAATGCGTCACTTGGTTTTAAGTCCCCTGAAAATTCACCAAGGGACAAGTATTTACTCGATAGCACATCTTAAATTAAGCACAGCTTTTCAAATCTCACATTTTTTCTTCAAAACTTGCTCAATTTTTATTTTATTTTAAAATAGCCTTTCCCACGTTTCCCGCGTCACATTGTTGAAGTCATTCACCACTTTCTTCATCAAACGTATCTGATCCACTGACTAACAGAATTGCTGACTTCTACAAGGAAGTAATGGCACCAGACAGAAATCCAAAATTTGACTTTATGTATAAACATTCGCTTGCAAATTTAGGAGCTTCTTCTTCTTTTTACCGTCATAAATTTAGGAGCAAACAATTTTAATTGAGGCCGCTTCACTGCTGTCAAACGGGTTGTGGATCATTTTCGCCATCGGAAGTGCCAAAATATACAAAATAATGACTCAAAAACAACAGAAGTGCTTTAAAATGACTGAAAAATTCCTTATCGCATCAGAAATGGCAACAACAACAAAATTCACAACAATGCCTTAACAAAGGCTCTTAAATCAGCTTAGTTTTCTGTGAAACACATATATATTTGTGACGGTATTGTCTCCCCTGCTTTGCAGAAGTGGTCCAACAGTGGCCAAAACTCAAGAGTATCTAATATGGGCTTCTAAGGTTTCTACCTTCGCACAAGATTACTCTTGGCAGAGATGTGGATAGAAGGGCAATGACACTTCTATCACAAAGGGATTCTTCACAAGATATTCAGATAAGCGAAAACAATGCTGCTTTGGTTGAGCACGTTAATTCTAGAATCTGCCGACCACTTTTATGAAGAATTAAGCAATGATTGATCTTAGCTCTTTAAGCCCCCACCTGAGTTTCTCAGTGGAATTCTAATTATACTGGTTTAGCTCTGATTGGCCAGCGTGATGCTGACCACATTAATCATAGTGTGCTGATGGTCAAAAAAATACAGGCCTAACACCGTATTCCCAATATGCCTCAATAGGTGTGTAACGGGATCCTATTTTTTTTTTTGCTAGCTCTGATTAGAGTGTGTGTAGTAAATTGACTGAGACAAACATGCAGTAACTTTAAAATGATTAAATCGAAGTCAAATTTGTAAAATTACAAACAACAAAATTTAATAATCCCTTCAGTTTTAACAGTTTGAAAATAATTGATTAGTTTAGAAGAAAAGTTTCATAATTGATGGATAATACAGACGATGAAAAAAAGTTCACTTTGGCAGCTTATATATAGAACTTAGCTGCCAATGACGGTTCTGCTCCTTCTGATGGGTTGGTTCTTTTTACACTGCTCCCGCTCGTCGCTGGTCAAGGTTGTCGGGTGTAGCTCGTTTCCCAGAAATGTCAAGGAGAGTCTACAAAGTTGGTCCTTCGTCTTAAAGCGTAGGCTACTTGTCCCTTCTTGTTCCAGAGATAGTACTTTCTGCTGGTACCACCAAGAACTATGATAAAGAATAGAAACGAAACACTCTTCTGAGTATTGCGTTTCTCGACACATACTTATGTGTCCCTTTCTTCTATTCTACCATCCCATTCATCTCAGAATTTATCCTCGATGAGAATTAAATTTAATCCCTCGGGATAAAACTTTCTTTTATATCTAAATTGAATAGCTTTAGCTTTACATTACATTTAAATGAAATGGTTAATAGTACAGATAGAATATGTTTACATTTACATTTCCACTGATTGAAAAGTGTTCACAATATAAATTGAATATGTTTTGATTTATGTTTACACTGATTTGAAAAGTTTGAAACTTCCATTAATTTTAAAGTGCATATGTTAACATCGACATTTACACTGGTTTGAAACTGTAAGAATTATAATTAGAATGTACATCATTTCTTCATCTTTTCCTCCCTGCTCCATATGGAACTCGGGACTACTTTATGCTTTTAGTTCTCTTTACGAAACTAGCAATAAAGCAATCACCAGCCCTTGGCGGTGGTGGTTCATGAATCATCATTCTACCCGCTGAGGTTGCCAGCCTCCAATGACTTGTACACCCACTAGCGATTTTCACATATTAAAATTCACACGGTAATATACATATATATGTTAGTTCACATGTCAGTAAAAAAATATAGAATGTAAAATCACAACTTACGCCAATCCTGGCTCACAGACTTTTTGCTCAGATGAATAAAAGGCACTGGTAGTTGCCTTATTACACGTGTACTTGGGGTCGTTAATTTGAACTTTGATTCCCTGTCTGACTCCATGTGTTTCCTTCAGTTTCCTCAGACAGCGGCTTTCCTTATTAAAATGATAGAGATGTCCTGGGCTGAATTGTAAGTCATGATGAATACTCCAATAAAAGATGTCCGTTCTGATAACTGGAAATTCTGAATTCTAACTGGCACGTCTGGTATCTTTGGCAAGCGTGAATCTCACAGCAGTTTTGACATTGTTATTGTTGTTTTGAAGAAATGATGGGTGGAGATCGGGCACTTAACAGCTGACCGTTATTGCCTCTTCTCGTTCCATCTTGGTCTACCCTGTTCAACCTGAAAATTGGTTATAATTGGGGTATTAAGTGTCATTTTATTTACTAATTTTGTATTCAATTTAAATAACTATTGTCTTATGAAGTTGCTGATTTTTATTTGTATTAGTATTTGTCCATTTTATTTTCTCTTTCGTATTGTTTATAGATAACTATTGTCCTTTACCTTTGTTTTTAATTTGTATTATTATTTGTTCTTTTTGAGTTGTTGTTGTTTTGTTTTTTTAATTACCTCGTTGTCATTCCTTGTCCTATGAGTAGTTCGTAAGTTTTTTATTTTTATTTACTTTTTTTAATGATTTCTTAGTTCTTGTTGCTTAATTTCTATTTGGTTGAATGCCTTTTCTGAAGTACTAACCTTATATGTTTTCCTTTGTTTTATGTATATGTCGTAGATTTGTTTGATAGGTATTTAAGATCAATTTTGGTCCCGTCTGAATAGAACTAGAACAGGTGATAGCTCAGTGGGAGATAAGGTAAAGAAATAGATTTTTCACGAGTGAAATGGTGAAAGGTAAAGTCTGTCCCTGGATTTGAGAGATAATCTATCCAGCCTGAGATTCTTAGATCACACAGTTTTCCTATATATATATGTATATATATATATATATATATATATATATATATATATATATATATATATATATATATATATATATATATATATATATATATATATATATATATATATATATATTCAACTACTCACCTCTACACACACACAGATAAGTGACGACAATTAGACGCACAAACGTGAAAACTATATTACTGGATGTAGGGATATGTTGGGACAAGCTGACCGACACATGTAAATAAAGTTTATGTAAATTTTATTTATCGTAAAGAAACTTCACAACAGCAATATTTTGAATATCAATCAAGTACAAATATACACATATGTTAATGAATTAATTAAAGAGTTAGACTCATAGGTGTAATCCTCCCTCCCTCTGTTGAGACAAGATCCCGTTAGAAGAAAGTTATTAACCCCAAAGAGTCAAAGATTTATACGCTATGGTCTAGTATTTCCATCTACAGTAAAGAACAGAGTTTATACGTTAATCTATTCTGAAAAAAGGACAGCATTAGGAAAAACTTGCATAAAAAAATACACCAAGTGAGTACATGGATTCTACAAGATATATGGGAGAATTACTCATTCATCCTTTCTCTCTTCTCAGACAACCGTGGCCACGAACATTCTTTCTTACCTAATACTTGTGTTGTATCTTCTGGAACAATCTTTAGGACACACACACACACACACAGCAAATCCAGTGTTATTTTTGGCCAAGAGAACTCCAGCTCCTCAAAGACAGATTTAAGTCCACTTCTCCGGGGAGCGTTCGTTTCGTTTTTTATTTTATTTAGGATTACTGTTTATGTCACATTTAATTTGTCCAGGTAAGAAATTTAACAGCACTCACGGTGTCAATAGCTTGAGGTTTCCAGTACATAGGAAATGTCAGGTCGGTAACTTCTCTCAGTATAAAAATTCCTTGTCACATCACAAATGGTCAAACGTCGGGAAATGTTAATGTTTGTTAGGTCACCGCAACGGGCTGACTGTAAATGAAATTGGAAAAGAAATCTGGATCTATATGCCCAGTTACAAAGTCACTCTTAATGTTCTTTGGGTTGGTATTCTGTCTCTTTCTGGGTGTAAACACAACCTCAGACAGGTCCCAAGCATAATGATGGGAATTAAAATCGCCTACTATGACTGTTTTGGGGCCTAGTCTGGTACTTATGGCTAGTATTTCTTCATCTTTAATTATGCCATTTTTAGCGTATACATTTAAGATTGTTAGATTGTTTGGTTCAGCTGCTAAAGTAACCTGGATACCTTCTATGTTGGTTGTATCAAATACTTCCCAGTCTATAATTTTAAATGTTTCGTTAACTAAGACTGCAACACCCCCTCCTCTACCTTCTTTCCTATCGTGCCTAAGTATCTTAAAGCCCTTACAACTATATCTACTATTTGGGTTTAAATGTGTCTCTTGAAGAGCATATATAGCGTATACATTTAAGATTGTTAGATTGTTTGGTTCAGCTGCTAAAGTAACCTGGATACCTTCTATGTTGGTTGTATCAAATACTTCCCAGTCTATAATTTTAAATGTTTCGTTAACTAAGACTGCAACACCCCCTCCTCTACCTTCTTTCCTATCGTGCCTTAGTATCTTAAAGCCCTTACAACTATATCTACTATTTGGGTTTAAATGTGTCTCTTGAAGAGCATATATAGTGTTAGTTCCTACTGTCTCTGCTAGTAGGGGTGCAAAAGAGAAGGAAATTTCTGATACCCCCACACAATTCCTAAGTATAATTCTCTGAATCATTTTGGCCAAACACTTCTTCCTTCTTCCTCGTTCACCCTGAAAAGGACGGTGGTTGCGTTGTGTCTGTTTACGCCTAAGCTCTTTTATCTGCACCTTTCGGTCGACACATCCGACTTCAGCACGGCATTTTTTAGGGACCGGGTTTGCCTTCCCATTGCGATCCGCACTCGCTCAGCCAGACTGCACTGCTGCAGACTGTTTCCAGGACCACCTCGTGGAGGTGGAGTGCGGTCTTGACCAGCTCTGGTTCGCTGGTCCTGATGCAAGCAGTACAGCTATGGGTCGCTGACTGCATTCACTATTGCTGCATCTTGGGGTCCCTAAATCATTCTAAGTTGAACTTTAACATCATCTAGTATCCCTTTTATTTTTGGTTAAACTATCAAATTTGCTCTTATTCTGTATTTCCTGCACTCGTGGGCCCATTATCAACCATGTTCTCAAGAAATTCCTCATTCAGACTTGTCATTTTGTACCTAATTTTTTCCACTAAGTATGGTAAAAGTACCTCAACTTGTTCTTTGATAGTTTTTTCTAGGTCGTTTTGGTTTTCCTGTTGTATTATGTTCTTTTTGACCACTTTCCTATTTTCATCCAATACTACATTCGCTTCTCTGCCTAGGTTTATCTCCTGTCTTTCACTTTCCATTCTTTTTAGTATTATTTCATTTTCCTCTTTTAGTTCACACAGTTTGACTAATATTATTTCATTTTCTTCTTTCAGTACAGTCAGTTTAGCTACATCCTGGGAAATTTGGTGCTGTATGGCTTTCACTTCTTGAAGCACTGCCTCTGCACTTTTCAGCGCATTCACATTTTCCAATGTTATAGCTGAACTGTCTGGCTGACTGTTTTCTTTTGTTTTGTTAGTTACTTTCTGGTCTTTTTCTTTTGACAGCTGCGTTTTAATAGTTTTAATTTCTTCTTTTACAGACTTGATTTCTTCTACAACTTTACTGTTTGTGTTTTTGGTGTTTTCTTTTATTTTTTTAATTACTGTTTTAAATGGTGTTCTTGTTAATATGGATTCTTTTAGTGCTTGTTTTGTTTGCTGGTACACTGGACAGCCCTGAAACCTGGCACTGTGGTTCCCTTTGCAATTGATACACTTTCTGTTCCCATTCGCCTTTTTGTAGTCGGTATCTGCCTTTGCCTTTTCACACTGTTTAGAGGAGTGAATACTGGAGCAGTATCTACAAACCGTTTTGCCCTTAAGTTGTTCCTTCCGTGGCCGAATTTCAAACAGTTGGAGCATTGTAACACAGGGGGAATGTAAGCTTCTGTATTCTTTTTAGTTTTCTCAAATAGTAGTGTTTTAGGGGTTTCCCTCCCTTCTGTCGTTATTACAACCACTGGGGTTACAATACTTCCTTTCATTGTTATTCTGTCCACGTGTACCAGCTTTATGTCTGGGTTTTGTTTTGCGAGGTTGTTCATAACTTCATAATATCACACATCTACTTGTCTCTTTTGCTAACTCTATCTTCACTTTTATGTCGTGTACAAGAGTCACTGTTTTTTCTTCTACTTTTAGTTCCTCTAACATCTCTTTTATTCTGTCACTCTGATTTAGGGTAATGATTATGCCAAAATGGGTTTTTGAAATTTTGGCTATCGCCTTTTTGCCTAACACAGGTTCAAGGATGGTTATAATTTTGTCTTCATCTAGTGCCTTGATCTTGACAGCCTCACCAGCTACTTGCGTTAACTTTAAACGACATATGTTTACTACATGCTCATCTTTATTTTTGGAAACTGCATGGGTTGCTTTATGTCTTGAGTCTTCTTTGGTACTTTCTGTGCTTTCATTGCTATTTTTTTGGTTAGTATTTTTTTCTATGAGTTCCTGATTATTCTCTTCTAGTTTATCGTGCCTGGTGTCCCTACCTTTGGTTTTAACTGCTTCTGCCCACGTTTTGCCTTCACCTAACTGTGCTCTAGTTATAGGTGGCATGTTTGGTTATGAGCTATGTTCTAATTTCCTATTTGAATTTATTTACTTATTGTTCTTTCCTATTTCTTTTAGCTCCCTTCCTTTTAGAAGTTTTGTCTATTTTGGTTCACTCTTTTGGGCTGGCAAATCTAAATTTTTCCTTATCCACTAATATTTATTATTAATAGTTGATTAACACTACTAGAATCTATGATTACAGTTTAGGAGGATTCAACTTATTGTTATTTCCTGGTGAGTTAAGTAAAACAAAAATGGCTGATGTACCACGCAATGGAAAGCACGTGGCACCTGGGCCTATTAAAATTTATTTGTTTCTTTTTTATTTATTACTATTCCTAATTTATATTATCACTCCTAGCTAGTATCAAGCAATCAACAAATACTAATTATAATCAACTGCTTAAATTGTGAACAGAATAGAAACAGAAAATAAATTCAACTTATCTAGCTTGTATTTCTCACGATGCTTCGTCTCAAAAATACACCACGTGGACTGGTCACGGTTGTGGCACGTCTGATCGCTCTGGAAGTCAAAAGTGGAGTGGTCCAGTAGTTTTGACTGACTGACCATCAGGTTATATTCACCGCCTTCCCACGCATTCTTTGTTATGAAGCTCAGATGATCAGCCAATCTGATTTAAATATTTTGCATGACTCATCTAGTGCAAAATTTCAAACATTACTTTTCTGAAAATGGGCTGTAAACATCCGATTGCCGGCAGGCGAACTTAAAGACATATCGGTAACCTCACACGACAATGTGTGTAAGATGTCACAAATTATTACTTTCGCTAAAGTAATGTCTTTGTAACAAGGTGTACCGGAAACGATTAAGTCATGCTTTACTGTCCAGAATGTGTTGCACAGACGATTAATCTCTTATCTGCCGCGCCCCCGGGCCTAATCTATAGCAAAGCTTTGCCGCACCCTGGCAAACGCCACCAACAAGGGGAGTCAGATGTTTGAACAAACAAGCTCTCTGCTACATAGCAAACATAAAGAAAAGGGTGCGACTCGGAAACAAAATCGCAATGAAATCAGTACACAAATATAACTGATACTGTCGTAGTGAAAGAGAGATCAGAAAGAGGATGCACTAAAATCCAGCTTGTGACAATATTCAACACCGCAACGTTTTAGTTAAGCCATAAAAAAAGATGCAAAATCATTTAAATCCCAGCCCTTCTTATAACCAATCGAATACTACTTTGATGAGCATAGTTTTAGAAAAGATAAAACCGCAAAATACTCACTTCTCTACAGACGACTATATACCAAAGTTTGCTAACTTTACAGGCAGTGCCATTACAATCTTTTACATACTGTTTTTCTTTCATTTAATCCATTAATGTATTTATTCGTGGGTTCTTTAATTTATTCACTCATTCGCTCGTTTATTCGGCATTTCATTCGTCTCTTCCTTCATTCACTTTCTTTCCGTCTTTTAGTACAGATAGCTGTAGCTACTATACAATAACCTAATGCTTATTGTGCATTCTTCTGTAGACAACGCTAGTTTTGTTCTAACATAATGTTTGTACTTTGGGTGCTATTATTACCACAAATTCCTCAATGATTGTTCTGGCCCTAGTGATTATTGTAGTGAGTCCTGTCGTAGATTTTAGATAGGAGAATTAAGACTTGGGTTGGTCCCTTCTGAATAGGTTGGAATGAGTGAGAGTCACAGTGTGAGATAGTAAAAGAAATAGATTCCACGAGTGAGATGATAGAGTGTGATATAGAGGCTGTCTCTGAAAGCGGAAAAAAATTTTCTCCCTCTCACCTATCTTCTACGACAACTTTACAGCGTCAGACAGTCTACACACAGATATATCTATTACCTATATTTCTATCTACTCACGGGCACGCGCATACACGTGACGACAGTTAGACACACAGACGTGGGAATCTATAACAAAGAATATATATATTATTAGAACGAGCTGACCAACGCACTGATTTAGTTCAAGAGAGATTTTATTATTATCATCTAAAAAAATCTTCTCACAACACCAAAAAATACATCAAGGAAAAACATATATAAATAGTCATAAAATTTAAGAGAAATGCTACAAGGATGATAGCCCGTTTGAATCTTACTCTAGGTTTAGCCCACAGCCCCGTTAAGAGAACAGATGATGGCCCAAAGAGTTATAGACACATAGGGTTGAGTCTAAGAGGTTTCTTTCTTTCTCGTAAATGTATGAACAGAGTTGGATAATCTGATTTAGCCTAAGAAAAAGAAACTCTAGCATTAGTAACAAATTCTGCAGATTAAAAAGTTAAGACAGCAAATGGGTGACAATAATACAACGGTAAAATAACACTCAGACCTGCGTACACTCTTATTCATTCAGCCATGGCAATGTGCTCACAGTTATACTTACAGCTTTGCTCGCTGCCTCTGGGAACATAATAAATTCTAGGACCTTCACACAGACCCGTAAATGCAGTTCTCGACCAAGAAATCCCCAGTTCCAACAAGACGTACTGAATTTCTCTGTCTCAGGGAACGATTCCTTGGGTGTTCTTATTTTTCGGATGTCTGTTAAGTCACATAAAATTTGTCCAGGCACGAAAGTTAGCAGAGCACAATGTCATTAGCTTTGGTTTCTAGAATTTAAGGAATGTCAGATCGGTGTCTACTTTCAGGAAGGTACTATATTTGGTCACCACAATACTAGTCAAAAACTCTGTCGGAATGTTAATGTTATTCTTGTAACTATTCTCGCCGCCAGGCAGAAAATTTACGTAGAGTTTATGAAAGAATTTCAGATCTGGCGCAAAGGCCCCGTATTGATCATTACATATATATATATATATAAAATATTATATTAATTATTCAGAAAGTGGATAATTGTGTTGTGAATCACTGTGTAATTATTGGAAGTAATCTAAGCCTATGTTTAATCAAATAAATTGAAAATGGAAACGAATGAAAAAGGAAAGTGTGTTTGAAGTTTTTGAAATGCTTTTAAAGAATTATTTCTTGATGGAATGGACTCCAACTGGGAACAAAGGAAAGAAAGAAAGTTACTGATTTATTGTATTAATTAAGGTATTACATAGTGTTTTCTACACGGCCTGATTAATGTATAGAAGCAAATCATGGACAGAGCTGTACAAAAGAAATTACTAGAATATTGTGCTACATAGTGAAATAATTTTGTTATTACTGACTTGTTATGTCTCTTGCGACTAACTGCATATTGTCTGAACTGTCTAATATCATCTACTGACTAGATAAGGAGATAGTGAGCCAATACCATGTAGGTTAACTATTCCATTCCAGGTTACATCCTGCACTGAACGGTGTGCTCTATCTGAAGAGCCAAAATCAGCTGGAGGAGACTCTTGTTGTCAGAGCCCCATGTAGTTACAGAAGGACATCAACAGAGCCACCTTTACCTTTGGAAGAACCTCATCTGTAGGATTCTCTCCATTAACTGTGGTTCAAGCCTTCAGAGGAGAATTATAAGCTAAGTAGCCTAGTTTTGGGCTACTTTTCAGTTTCACAAAAATTACCACAACCCAAATGACAGATGTGTAGTGATGATAAATCCTAGTGGTCAGTAAGACATATATCAGTTAATAACAGTGAAATTATTACTAATAGCTCCAAACAAAGACAGTGTACATCAAGATCAAGGGTACAGAGGACAAGATGAACTGTCATTATAAAATTATAAGAACTGTAAAGTTATAGGATAGTGAAAGTGAACTTATCAAATAGAATATTTTTTGTTTGTTGAACCAATTTCAGTTCAAGTGAAATTACTAAAAGAACACAAGAAAATCTTGTATATAATAAATTGTAAATTGTACCAACAGTCTTTATTGACTTATTTAAGTTCAGATCTAAGTTCTTGTTGGTTAGTTATTAGATTACCCCTAGCTGAGTCATAAATTTAATCATAGGTATTATCCTAGTCATAGTCTTGGGTAGGTCTGTGAGAGGAGCACTTTAGATAACTAGGATTGCACAGTACCACCTCACCTAGTGATCTATACAGCTGACTTTAACCTTGGACTACTATACACCATTACTCTTTTCAGAGAATGGGGTATTTCTTAAAAGACCAAACTCTTACCTGGCACTATCCTGGTATCATCTGATACACCTTTATGTCCAGGATATCTTGTATGTAAATAATTAATACCTCTCGCTGCAAAGCATTCTGCACTGACCAGGACAAGTAACAATGATCAGTTAGCTAGTTTGTCCGAGTAGATAAAAGAGTCTTAAAGGTATTGATGCAATTATAGACATATTTGTAGCACCCGCTCTTTAACCGTGGGCATCTTAAACGCACCATCTCTCTTCTGTCAATGCTCATTTATATTGCTGTTTCAGCCTCCATACCAATAATGCAGAAAATGTTTATCTAATTGTTTGATTAGTCATGGTTCACTCCCGTAGCGAGTAGGTGGTGTCATTCGGAGGGTCTCGGTTCGAGTTCCCGGTAAGCCTATCACTTCTGCTGCTTTTCTATTGTCTAGTTTTCTGCTTCTTTATTTCTTAGAAATGCCAGCATCATACTCATCTCTGTATATTATTTATTTACTAACAAAGCTCAACTCATCTCTGTGTATTATTTATTTACTAACAAAGCTCAACTCATCTCTGTGTATTATTTATTTACTAACAAAGCTCAACTCATCTCTGTATATTATTTATTTACTAACAAAGCTCAACTCATCTCTGTGTATTATTTATTTACTAACAAAGCTCAACTCATCTCTGTGTATTATTTATTTACTAACAAAGCTCAACTCATCTCTGTATATTATTTATTTACTAACAAAGCTCAACTCATCTCTGTGTATTATTTATTTACTAACAAAGCTCAGCTGTAGTACCATCGCTACTACACCTGTCTGCAGTTTTGACAGATTTTATTTACCCTGCTGTTTCCAGTACTGTGTACAATCGTCCCATCTCCAAATTGTTTGTTTTTGTTTTACAGTCGGTCACAACTGTCATCTAATGACACGTAGAATTGTCCCCAGTTAAAGTGTTCTTTCTAAGGTCTGTTGGAGCAGGGTAAAGCTACTACAGAACGGATGATGATAAATAGCGTGCCCTTTGATGCCACTATAGTAGTTACCGTTCTGATCGCACCAAGTGGCGATGCTCCTTACGGTGACACTTGAGACTGGGAGAAAAGAAGCTCTCACACCAAGCAGAAGAGAAAAGAACACGCTCAAAGGAACATCAGGTAAAAAAATAAAAAACAACAGATGAGAGCTATCACCTCAGGGGCGCATTCCCATACTGTGGTATGACTGAAGGGGACTACTAACAAACTACTTAACTAGTAGTTAATTATGCAAAGATATCGCCTGATGAACCTAGGGCATGAATCCATCTTTGAATGCCATGTAGGAACAGAATCCGAAAAGTGGCATAAAATTCCATTATTATTAGCAGTTACATAAATTTATGAACCAATTACACATTAGATGTTCATGGGGTTAGCAACCTCATCGTGTACAACACAATGCAACATGAGCACACCTGAAACAACACATGAATGCTTTAGTGCAGGCTCTCTGCAAGAAGACCAGCAGCAGTAATAGCTGCATACCCCACATGGAGCTAACACGGAAATTATGAATGAATGAACCCGTTAGATAAAAATAATATTCAAATTAATAAAGTAAACACACAAGAAACAAGAGCAAAAATATGTTATAAATACCCTAATATAAGGAATGAACAGAACATATGCTCTATTTTTTAATGGAGGAAACAAATGAACAGAAACAGCCTTGATGAGTGTACGGTAAAGTAACATTACCGTCATGGACTTGTCACGTAGGTTTTGATCATTAAATTGCCTATAGCGTCTTCCTATTCTTTCACCCGAATTCTTTAATTTTGTTATCTCTTTTTATTTCCTTTTCCTGTATATTTTGCATCCATTCGTTTGCAAAATATATTTTCATACTATTCCTTAACGTTACCTGTTTCTTTTCTCAAAAATGGGGAAATCGCAATAGTGATTCTATTACTTAGATGTCAGTCAGACGAGAAGGGCAATTAAGTTGCAGCTATCTCAGACATCGAGCCGACTTGGGTCTGCACCTTCAGATGACACGACACTCTTGAGTTAGATTCTCGATGTAAACGCGTGAGAAGGCTATGAGAGAGCCGACATCCGTCTGCATTTTTCACCGGTCAACAACGAGTTGCATCGGCCGAACGCTTAAATAGGAGCGAATATTTACACCTTAGAGTCGCAGTTTCAGACATTTGTCTGGAAATCCCAGCTGACACGGTTCATTGTGGGCCCCGGTCAGCGTGAGGTGCGAAGTAGTATGAGTGTCAGTTCAGAGTCGTCGTCAGAATAACCCGGCGTAGCGTGAAAAATCGCTCCGCACCGCAGACAGGCTGTCTGAGATTTGCAACTCACGCGCACTCTCGGTCACTGATGGCTGTTACGACATGAGGGAAGCTGACGTAGGGTGCTAGAGAAGGGGAGAGACGGGCGCTGTTTCGTGGTTTCGAAACAGTGGGATTCTTTGTCCGTTTCATAGATATAACTAGAGTTGCAAACCTGATTTCAGGCACTCAGTAATTCGCAGTTAGACTAGAACAAGCCTTGGTTCGATTTCTAAATATCTCTGTTAATAGAGATGGCCTTTAGTTTGGTCGAAGTGGTTTAGTTCTTAGTAATTCTGTGTCGAGGTATATTAATATTATTATCTAGTATTTTGTGAAGTGGTTAAAGTGTTATTTCACTAGCTAGATTTGGTGCAGTGCGACTAATTTATAAGTCTGTAATATTTTCTAGTGTCGCATACAGTGGAAAGCAGAATAAATTATATTTCTAGCTTAACAAACATGTAACTATAATGAATTTAGTTAACTGCTAACTACTCAGTCGAGTATTTTTTTCTAAACTAACTCATAAATGCTAGATGCGACATCAGTGAATATTGACGGAATACGCAGATATTCCTAATTCCTGATGATTGATTTAAATATAACTTACTTCACGGGAAGTTTTAAATAATAAGTCAAGTTGTAGGCTTGCCGTTTAAAATGTAAAGTTATAACGAGTACATATTCTGTATATTATATTATATGTTGTTTTTCTTCATTCAGTGATTATTGGGGTGATCCCAACTGGCCAGCGTTTAATAAGAGTTTCATATTTGTGAAGAAATAGACAGTCCTTATTTTGAACCACGTGGGTTTCTCAAGTAACACTGGTCTGACAGGGCATATGCCAACAGAGTTAGACAGAAATACTATATCCCACTAACGGGTTTCAAAGACTGTAATGATCAATACGGGGCCTTTGCGCCAGATCTTAAATTCTTTCATAAACTCTACGTAAATTTTCTGCCTGGCGGCGAGAATAGTTACAAGAATAACATTAACATTCCGACAGAGTTTTTGACTAGTATTGTGGTGACCAAATATAGTACCTTCCTGAAAGTAGACACCGATCTGACATTCCTTAAATTCTAGAAACCAAAGCTAATGACATTGTGCTCTGCTAACTTTCGTGCCTGGACAAATTTTATGTGACTTAACAGACATCCGAAAAATAAGAACACCCAAGGAATCGTTCCCTGAGACAGAGAAATTCAGTACGTCTTGTTGGAACTGGGGATTTCTTGGTCGAGAACTGCATTTACGGGTCTGTGTGAAGGTCCTAGAATTTATTATGTTCCCAGAGGCAGCGAGCAAAGCTGTAAGTATAACTGTGAGCACATTGCCATGGCTGAATGAATAAGAGTGTACGCAGGTCTGAGTGTTATTTTACCGTTGTATTATTGTCACCCATTTGCTGTCTTAACTTTTTAATCTGCAGAATTTGTTACTAATGCTAGAGTTTCTTTTTCTTAGGCTAAATCAGATTATCCAACTCTGTTCATACATTTACGAGAAAGAAAGAAACCTCTTAGACTCAACCCTATGTGTCTATAACTCTTTGGGCCATCATCTGTTCTCTTAACGGGGCTGTGGGCTAAACCTAGAGTAAGATTCAAACGGGCTATCATCCTTGTAGCATTTCTCTTAAATTTTATGACTATTTATATATGTTTTTCCTTGATGTATTTTTTGGTGTTGTGAGAAGATTTTTTTAGATGATAATAATAAAATCTCTCTTGAACTAAATCAGTGCGTTGGTCAGCTCGTTCTAATAATATATATATTCTTTGTTATAGATTCCCACGTCTGTGTGTCTAACTGTCGTCACGTGTATGCGCGTGCCCGTGAGTAGATAGAAATATAGGTAATAGATATATCTGTGTGTAGACTGTCTGACGCTGTAAAGTTGTCGTAGAAGATAGGTGAGAGGGAGAAAATTTTTTTTCCGCTTTCAGAGACAGCCTCTATATCACATTCTATCATCTCACTCGTGGAATCTATTTCTTTTACTATCTCACACTGTGACTCTCACTCATTCCAACCTATTCATATGTAAATACATTCTCGCTTACTGTGATGGACGAACTCGGCTGACCAGAACTTTGATGTAATTCTTGTAAAACGGGACTTCTTTCACGTGGATTCATTAGCTATGCAACTGTTCCACACAGAGGGCAAACACGTTTGCTGATTGATATGCGGAGAGTTTACCTATCGTTCATTCTGGTCATCGCATTGATTTAAGGAGAGATTAAATCACGCCCACTAACATCCCTTGAACAATCATAGGCAGTTTGATACCGACTAGATTTACTGGTTTCTCACTGAATGTAATTAAACGTTAATGTTATTATGTCTTTGAAACCACCGCTGATAACGGCGCTAAGTCTAAATGTTATATAATCTCTGTTTACACCCACTATTGCGAGTGTAGTGGTTTGGTCTATATCATCGCCACACAGGCTAATTTAATATATGTGTGCTGCTGTCCTGTCACTGTGTCTGGAATGTTGACCTGGGTGTGTGTTGATATGTTCGCACACCACAGTGCGTACGTAAGAGTACATGCAGGAGTCAAAAAGGGTTGCAAACGACTGGAACAGTTCGCTACTGTTTATTACGTTGCAACACAGAAACGATGACATAAATGACACACATTCGACAGCAAAACACGAATCATATAATTTCCACATTGCATTAAATATATATAATACGGCCTGTCCACATCCTGGCCTAAACAGTACTTCAATACTCAATAAAGCCTGCACCACACGGCAGCTATAATAATGTTCATATGGCCTAAACAGTACTTCAATACTCAATAAAGCCTGCATCACACGGCAGCTCTAATAATCTTCATATGGCCTAAACAGTACTCCAATACTCACTAAAGCCTGCATCACACGGCAGCTATAATAATCTTCATATGGCCTAAACAGTACTCCAATACTCACTAAAGCCTGCATCACACGGCAGCTATAATAATCTTCATATGGCCTAAACAAATCTTCAATACTCAATAAAGCCTGCACCACACGGCAGCTATAATAATCTTCATATGGCCTAAACAGTACTTCATTACTCCATAAAGCCTGCAACACACGGCAGCTATAATAATCTTCATATGGCCTAAACAGTACTTCATTACTCCATAAAGCCTGCAACACACGGCAGCTATAATAATCTTCATATGGCCTAAACAAATCTTCAATACTCAATAAAGCCTGCACCACACGGCAGCTATAATAATCTTCATATGGCCTAAACAGTACTTCATTACTCCATAAAGCCTGCAACACACGGCAGCTATAATAATCTTCATATGGCCTAAACAGTACTGCATTACTCAATAAAGCCTGCAACACACGGCAGCTATAATAATCTTCATATGGCCTAAACAGTCTTCACTGCAGTTTATCAACTAGGCTGTACACACAGCGAAATATATAAGTCGACATTTTCTCAAATCCTACGTAGGCATACATTATCCAAAAACACTGGGACTCGACCTACACGGTCCACGCCCAAAACACAACTCTCCAAATCACACACTAGTCCCGCCAAAAAACCCGTCACGAGATTCGGTTGTCTTGAACACCGTTCTCGATAACACATGCAGACTAGCGAGCTATTCACATGACTCAAAACAGTACAGAATAAATACATTAAACAGCGTTCACACGCTTATCTGTACTCTGTCACCCGAAAAATAGGAAAAGATAATTCTATCCTAAAGTCAAACAAGTATCCGCTTAATCAAGCGTTGCAACTCGAAATTTAATATGTTCAAAACACCATTCTAAAGATTACTTCCCCTTCCATAAATTCCACTTGCAACAGTTACCACCCGCTCCGGGAAAAAAAAATGATTCTATCATTTTTTTTTTGAAAAAATTAACTCCCAAAAACGAAAAATTTAGAAGACAATTAAGCTCTAACATATGCCTACAAAAATATCTTATTTTAAATCAAAATTAGATATTTACAAGAAATATCAGCATTAAAGTGTAAAGTAGCAATTAAAGCATACAGCATAACCAGCTAAGTATAAAAAGTAATTAGCTAAATATACAAATATGATCAGTTCCAAAATTAAGTTACGTATATTTAGTACAAACCAAACCGAAAACAACCAATCGAAAGAGAAAACACAAGATCAATCAAAAGAAGAATGATCTGTAAAAAAGGAAAGTAAGAACTCAACAATACCATATACTCATAACTAAGTTGGACAATTACATGTAAAATAAATACAACTGTCAAAAGTAGATATGTTATATCAAGTCATATAACCACTCCAACAATACAAAGAATAGAGGTATAAGTGTTGAAAGAAGACAAAGTATACAAATAGAATCAAGTAAAACGAAGATGAGGTACGAAAGTATAAACAAGATATGAAATCCATACCGAAAAGACAACAGAAAAGAAGGAATGAAATGAAGAATAGTTACCAAAGACAGATAGAAAGCAAAGGCACGAACGCAAAGAAAGTCAATAACAGTATATACTAATAACTGTTTTGATCAGATAACCTATTCAAAAAAAAATATATATAAACATGATCGAAAGGCACAACACAAAATATCAAAGTATATCTATACTAATACCATCAAAAAATAATTTATAACTAAACAAAAACTAATAAGTAATTTAACTAAGTTATAAGAGTTATACAAAACTAACATAAATAAATTATAGGCATCGAACAAACAAGTAATAGCATTACTATAACTAATACGACCAACGCACAATCAAGCGCTAAAAATAAAAAATACATCATAATAAAAAAAAACAACTTTTTACAAGAACTAATCCAACTAAATATAAATGATATCAAGAAGTCAACTGCTGGGCACACACAACAAAAAATTACAATGCCAAAAAAACAAAAAAATCCTTTTTTTCAACAGTAACGTACAAACATCTTTTTTTTTTTTCGATAAGTTACATAAAAACAGTATTTAATTTTTAAGTAGTTCAGTAATACTTTAAGTAAAGCCTAATAATGAAATCAATATTTTAACAAAATGAGTGAAATATAAAACAAAAATCCTATCTCGAAGGAACCTTTAAATCAACACATGTAAATTTAATTTATCCTTTAAGTTCTTTCTGCTGACAATTACGTTCAGCTCCGTAAAATGCTATTTAGGTATAACTCTATCTCTTACTCAAATCGATAAGATATACATTATAAATAAATCTACACTTTGTTGCTAATATAAAATATAAAAAAGGTTCTATAAAAATATCTACAAAAAAAATAAGTTTTTTTTTTTAAAAATAATCTGCTAAGAAAATAATCTGCATGTCTGACTGGCAAGAAAATCAAGTTCTGGAAAAATCGAAGTTTCACAAAAAGTTAACAAATCCAAATACAAGATCATGTATGATACATGCAAGCTATTTTCCAAAATTACATTTCACAACATACCAGATAATACACATCTTCTCTGTATGTTCTATATATTAATTAATCATGACATCAAAACATGAGAAAAATATAAATTAAGTGAATAACGAACACTCAGGATTATCTAAAAGTAACCACTACATCAACACAATAAATGAGTTTGTGCAATCTCATCATGTACAAAACTATCCTAAACAACACAGTTGCAAAAATTCTAAGTTGAACAGAGTAGTATAAAGGATAATAATTACATACATAGCATTATCAACACAATAATATATAAATAGCATAAAAATGTATTAATACATCATCAAAATACAGACATATAAATAACAATAAAAATTATGGCAATCAAATGATGCATAGAAATAATCATTACAACAAAATTATATGTTATTTCAAAACAACAACATGTCATGTACTAATATAGAATACAAAAATATTTACTATCTTCACATAAAAAAAAAAAAAAAATCAGACGCGAAGTCTCCCACTCTCTTGTAAACATGCTTGACCTTCAGAAAGCAACCCCTCAGATTTAGTTTGACGCTGACAGGTTTCGGTTGACTACTCGAGCGGAAAGTTGACTCACATTTCTGACCGTCAATATGTCACAGAAGCCTTGACCCTTATCGCAACGTAGCTTCTGTCAACAAATACAAATGAAAATTTCCATTTTACTCAATAGTGAAATTTAATGAAAAAAAAACGTAGAAATCACATTTACAATTACCCAGTACCGGCTTGTGTAAAAACCCGGTCTCTTCACAATGTCACTAGCTCTCTCTATCACATGTAGATATCATAGAATTCTTGGGGACAACATGACCGACCTTGAATGTCGCCGCTGTCTTACGCTGAAACAAAGTCTCACATTCACAACAACAAGTAGAGCAATCAATAGTATTCAAGCATCCACTGTTATTTTTACTCTGTTTACTTTGATTATAAATGACTCTGGGCTCATGTTGAACAAAATTAGCACAATTGCGCTTATTATTTGTTCTACGATCACAATACTTATTATTACCGTTGTCTTGTTTACAAAAAAATGACTTTAGTCTTTTGTTTAGGAACATTACTCTGGTGATATAAAGCAACATTTGAAAAGCTATTATCTCTATCATACTTTCCAACATTCTTACAATCAAAACTTTGAGATTTGTTAAATTGTCTACAGTATCTACGAGAGGGAAAATTATTATTTTTCTGATCTCCCTTGGTACTGTTTACTCTTGGGGTTATCTCTCTTTCTAGAACTGTTTTTCTTTTCCCTTATGGGAATATATTTACCAATAGTTTCAAACTGACTGTGCTGAGTTTGACAACTGCCAGAACAATAGTATCTCTATTGTTCCGCATATGGGTTTCATCTTTGGAACAAGTAGTAATAGTCTCAACACCCGCTATTAATTTCTGAGTATTTCCAGTAGTAGACAAATATTTGCTCTTATGAGTCTTGACCTGAAATATATCACCTTTCTTTTCCTGACCAACGGAACTGCCTGTTACACTAGAATCTTTGTTGGTCTGACGCCAAGAATTATCACTGGAACTATCAGTAATATTAGAACTTTTAAAGTTGTATTTACCACGATAAGATCTGTCTTTACCATGAATGAAATCTCTCTGAGCAAAAAGTGTATGGGGTTGACTTTTCGCAACTTTCTGTCTATCATTGTGAACATTGACAGAAGAGCACCTTTTGTTTTTCAAAACCATATCTATTAAGCCAAATATTCTTTCCCTTGCTTCCGCAATTTCAATATCTTTAAGTGAAATCGTTTCACTTAACCTTTTATTTAACTCCTTAACAGCCAAAACTTTGTCGCTTTCTTCTGCTAGCAAATTTTCAATTTTAGCGACCTTCTCTTTCTCAGCCGTCAACTCCACTAAAGTCTCTTTCTCGTACTGTTCTTTATTTGCCCTCAACTGAGTCAACTCTATCTGAAGTGTTTCAGTCTGGACATCATCATTGTTTTTCATAATCTCATTACTCTTCTTGGGGGGTACAATATTCATCTCCCCAATTTGATCACTGAGCATCGCATTATCATTCATCACCTCATGAAGCATTTCTATGTAAGTCTTCTCACAGACATTTCTCTCAACCTTCAATTTCTCATACATCTCTTTCTGTTCTTGAAGTTCCCGCGTGAGATTACCTATCTGAGTTTCCAAGTCTTGGACTTTGCTTAAAGTTGAATTTAATGTAGCTTGTGCACTAGAAAGTTCTGAGTTTGATTCAAGTATCTCACTTTTAAGCCTATACACAGTTGCCTGTAGTTCGTTCTCTTTAGCAACACCTTCTAGGAAATTCTCTCTTTGCTGTAGAGCACTTTGTTTGTTTACTTTTGCTTGTTTCTCAATTCTCAATTCCCTTTCCTGCTCATCAGAAGTATGGTTATGGATTATTTTGAACATGCTTTGCACTATATGTCCGTGTTCAAGCTCAATATTCTGTTGCAAAAACACACGAAGGTGCCGTAGCAAATTCACCAAATCCCTAGCCATTATTGAATTACACAGAAGCTTAAAGTTATGTTCAGCAAATAACTCTAGAGATGCCGATACATTAACCAAAAAATCGTCCATGATCCATACTCCAAGTCGTGCACCTCTCAATCCCTTACCATCTCTACCTACCACCAATGCAGACTCCAACATAGGCCTTATATCTGTAGGGCACATATCACGATCCATGGTGATTCACTTACTTAATCAACTATATATAGTAATCACTTATAGTTATGACAAATTACTGTCGCAAAAGGTTTGACAATTACCCTTCCAGCTCACAAAGTTTACTATTTGTCAAGAAATGAGCTTATTCATCAATTCTGTATCACCAATTCCTTTTTATAGCACCTTTATCAAGTGATCTATCAGACTGTAATAACTGGCGTGGTATATCTCTATTATCAGTACCTGGAAAATTATTATGTTGCATGATGTTAGAAAGACTTAAATTGCATGCTGACGAAAAGATCAGAGAAGAACAAGCGGGTTTCAGGCCGAAACGATCATGTATTGATCAAATATTCACACTAAGAACAATTATAGAAGAATCAGTGGAAAGGCAATCGCCACTTATTATCACCTTTGTCGATTTTCAAAAAGCCTTTGATAGTCTACACCGCCCATCATTGTGGAAGATACTTACAATCTATGGTTTTCCAACAAAATATGTGAATATAATCAAAGCGCTATATGACAATGCAAGATGTTGTGTTAGAACAAATAAAGGGAATACAGAATGGTTTACAGTAGAAAACAGGGGTGAAACAAGGCTGTATTATGTCACCACTACTTTTTGGAATAGCTATTGATTGGGTTATATGAAAACTATACCCACAATGAACAATTGGGTATAAAATGGACAAATGGAAAATTCCTGGGGGACCTGGATTTCGCAGATGATGTAGCATTCTTAAGTTCAACACCAAGACAATCCCAAGAAGCAATAAATAATTTGTGTCATCTCTCGGTTAAAATTGGTCTCCAAATAAATGCCTCTAAAACTAAAGCTATGAACTTTTCTAACGAGACCTTTGATATCATCTTGAACGGGGAAAAACTACAGAAAGTTGAAAGTTTCAATTATTTAGGCAGTAAAATGACTCAGGATGGTGACACAACAAGAGAAATCCATACTAGAATTGCTTTGGCAGCTAGCGCCTTCAATAGATTATCTAACATTTGGAAATTACGATCATTGAATATACATACCAAGCTTCGTCTGTTTAATTCAAATGTTATCTCAGTGTTAACATACGGCTGTGAGAGTTGGAAAATAACAAAATCATTGGAGAACAAGCTGAATACATTCGAGAACAAATGTCTTAGAAAACTCATGAACATCAGTTGGAAAGAATTCAAGACTAATCGACAAATAAGAGAAGACTCTAGGCAGAAATATGTCTCCGACTATATAAGGAAAAGACGATGGTCATATATCGGTCATGTCCTACGAATGCAAAACAACAGAATACCACTACCACCAATGCAGGACTCACTTGGGTTCCTGAGGGTAAGCGGAAAAAACGATCCAAAAGAAACACTCAGAAGAACAATAATAATATAGTAAAAAAAGAAGGAAGAACGTTGGGCCTAAATAATGTGCAAGAGCTAAGAATTAGTGGCGTCACAACGAAACTATTTGTGGAGAGCACTGGTTTCTGCCTTATGCGCCGTGTTTGGCGCTTAAAGAATTTATTATTATTATTATTATTATCAAGTCACATCATTATCAGGAAAATCGACATATGTCAACAGCCATTAACACCTATGCATCAAATCTTAATCATATGTCAAATTAGACATAAACAACAATAATAACAAAATGAGCAATTAGGGAGGCCTAGCGACATATATGAAGTGACACAATTTACACAAGACACAATCACTTATCTTGTCAATGATCCCGCTTCTTTTCCGCCACGATACTGGATATCACATAGACTGCTAAAACCTCCACTGCGGGAAAGCACTGGAACTTGATTCGCTTGTCTTCAGGTAATTTCGTCAATATGATATGTGCTTAACAATGCACACGTTGACAGGAACCATAATACAGCACACACTGCCCCTCTTGACTCTTCTGTAGTCTGAAATGTACACGGCAACTCCGTGTATCATAACATCTTGAACTTGTGATGGTGATAACTGGCACAGGTAACTCGAATATTGCAGAAATCTGTGACAACCCGTACAAATGCTGGTACAAATACTGTCCAAGTCTAATTGAACTTCCTTGACCACTGCAGACGTTGTTGTAGTCTATAGGCACGAAATAGGACGTCAATTGCTACTGGTGTAAAGTTGCATACTACCAAATAAAGCGTGCGTTGTTTCTCAAATGCGCCACCCACGCAGATAATATTTAGGTCACAGTTCTGAAGTACACCAGATTCAAGCCACGCCTACATAAGGCTAATTATAACACAGTCAAGTGTTCTACACTCTTGTCACGTGAAAGTCATATGTATTATTTCCAACTTGTAGTGACTGATCCTCTAGATATGTTATGGTCTGGTGGACAAAATTTGCTTCATATTATCCTCTTGCTTCAAGTACATATCACTGTAGAGGTAACAATTTCTTAATCGTATACGCCACCCAGGCACATCTTAAATCATATCCAATGATACAAAACTACGCCACTTAGGCTATCGACGCGAATAGTCGTAGATGTCAGATCCTGTTAACTGAAAACCACCAACTGATACCGGCGCTAAGTCTAAATGTTATATAATCTCTGTTTACACCCACTGTTGCGAGTGTAGTGGTTTGGTCTATATCATCGCCACACAGGCTAATTTAATATATGTGTGCTGCTGTCCTGTCACTGTGTCTGGAATGTTGACCTGGGTGTGTGTTGATATGTTCGCACACCACAGTGCGTACGTAAGAGTACATGCAGGAGTCAAAAAGGGTTGCAAACGACTGGAACAGTTCGCTACTGTTTATTACGTTGCAACACAGACACGATGACATAAATGACACACATTCGACAGCAAAACACGAATCATATAATTTCCACATTGCATTAAATATATATAATACGGCCTGTCCACATCCTGGCCTAAACAGTACTTCAATACTCAATAAAGCCTGCACCACACGGCAGCTATAATAATGTTCATATGGCCTAAACAGTACTTCAATACTCAATAAAGCCTGCATCACACGGCAGCTCTAATAATCTTCATATGGCCTAAACAGTACTCCAATACTCACTAAAGCCTGCATCACACGGCAGCTATAATAATCTTCATATGGCCTAAACAGTACTCCAATACTCACTAAAGCCTGCATCACACGGCAGCTATAATAATCTTCATATGGCCTAAACAAATCTTCAATACTCAATAAAGCCTGCACCACACGGCAGCTATAATAATCTTCATATGGCCTAAACAGTACTTCATTACTCCATAAAGCCTGCAACACACGGCAGCTATAATAATCTTCATATGGCCTAAACAGTACTTCATTACTCCATAAAGCCTGCAACACACGGCAGCTATAATAATCTTCATATGGCCTAAACAAATCTTCAATACTCAATAAAGCCTGCACCACACGGCAGCTATAATAATCTTCATATGGCCTAAACAGTACTTCATTACTCCATAAAGCCTGCAACACACGGCAGCTATAATAATCTTCATATGGCCTAAACAGTACTGCATTACTCAATAAAGCCTGCAACACACGGCAGCTATAATAATCTTCATATGGCCTAAACAGTCTTCACTGCAGTTTATCAACTAGGCTGTACACACAGCGAAATATATAAGTCGACATTTTCTCAAATCCTACGTAGGCATACATTATCCAAAAACACTGGGACTCGACCTACACGGTCCACGCCCAAAACACAACTCTCCAAATCACACACTAGTCCCGCCAAAAAACCCGTCACGACATTCGGTTGTCTTGAACACCGTTCTCGATAACACATGCAGACTAGCGAGCTATTCACATGACTCAAAACAGTACAGAATAAATACATTAAACAGCGTTCACACGCTTATCTGTACTCTGTCACCCGAAAAATAGGAAAAGATAATTCTATCCTAAAGTCAAACAAGTATCCGCTTAATCAAGCGTTGCAACTCGAAATTTAATATGTTCAAAACACCATTCTAAAGATTACTTCCCCTTCCATAAATTCCACTTGCAACACAGTTATTTTAATTAACTTGGCCAGTGGGGGGTGGAGGGGGGGGGGGGGGGGGGGGGGGGGGGGGGGGGGGGGGGCGTCGCCAGAATCAAACAGATACAGCGACCACGATCAAAGAGACAGACTGAGGGATTTCAGGGGAGACTATCGGCGTTATCAAAGACAGTAGTGGTCCCTGATACGAGACGCAGTTGCTTGCCGCTATTTTCGCGTCTCGGTGTCAATCGCAGAACCGAGCGAACGGGGAAAGCCGAAACGGGCAGCAGCGAACAGAGATACGAAGACCAGAGGGCGGCTTCTTCCCTTGATTTGGCGGTCAGATCCCCAAAAGTTCATGAGATCAAATAAGCTGTCAAGTTTATCATGTCCCACTCAACTTACATTCCATTTTAGATAAATAGACCATGAAGAATAGGCATTTTATCACTCGCTGGCCAGACCTTTACAGAAGCACTAGCTTTATTGAAATCTTGTTATAGATTTTCCCCTGGATTTTATATATATTTGCAGTGATTTCTATTCTGTGCAAAGCGGTAATATATTGTGTAAAGTGATCAGTGGTCTAGTTCAGTCATTCTATTTCAATGGATTTTGTGTTAATTTAAATCTATTAAATTAAACCATCTCAATAGTTCCAGTTGTAAATATAATGATCTATCTATTATATTATTTCAAAAAGATAATAGATGCTTAAATTAACTTTTAAAGTCGCGAAGGAATTTATAATTAATAAATTCAGTTAAGTCCTAGTTTTATAGATGTGTGTTTTAACCACTAGAATTCGCGCAGTGTTTATTAAATACATAATTAAATACTCGAGTGTATTATAGGCTTAACGGGAAATTTATCGCGCTTGATTTTTCGGTATGTTACATGTCTTTTTTCTTTCATACAGAGTGATCGTAACCTGCGGTCCCAGCTAAATAAAGAAAGAAATAAAGAAATCATCCTATAAACTTCCAGTCATATTGAAGAAACATTTCTTTTAAATATAATCTTGTGGCGGTCCTTTTGTGACTTAGCTGTCAGAATTAAATGAAATAAAGCCCACCCAAGAACATTTTAAAGAACAATCATCAAATTACCCTTACAAACCTGTAAGATAAACTGGAAGGTAATCATCGCCAGTAGCGATATCATATTTCCTGTTTACTGTGAGAGATTACCGATTTACCTGACTGTGACCGAGCAGAGTTTTTCCTCACTGGATTAAAAAAACTTTCCCGGTTAGTGGCTATCATCACGCAGTGAAGGATTATACCATCACCTCATTTTTCACCCCTATGTCGAACTGCGTCAGTGCCATCCCATAGACTCGTTTCTTTATAATAAAACACAAGAACTCTTAGAACTTCAAGTCCGGCGATAAGCGGGAATATTTGCTCTCAGTGAATCCTCGCATTATCTGGGGCGGGACATAGAAGGACTAGACAGTTGTCATACGTCAAGAGTTAATTATTGTGTTTATCATTCTAAGGGATTGTCTGATGCTGCAACTCGGTAAGTGTGTGGTGTATATGAGTGTGGATCCGCACAGAGTGTATGAATGACAGGAAATTAATTCTTTTGTGTAACCATATGTTAACTTGCCTACCGGGTAATACGTTTTCTGTATACCCGGCATTGTTCCTTTAGTGGGATAATTTGTTAACTCTGTTTCATTCCCTCCCCCCCTTTTTTTTCTTTGCTTAGTAAAGGGAAGACACCATTGGGATAACAGTAAATTTTGTCTACCACCTATACCTAACTTTGTAACACCTCTTTTCAGAGTAATTAACTTTACTGTTAGGTTAACTTACCTATGTTCCTGATATTATCTATCTCTGGACTGGGTTTATCTTTGTCTAATAAGCGGGAAGGGCTTAGTCGATACCAATCTTCTTCACCCCTCCCAAACTTGTTATTTGCATTTGTGTACTTATGATAATTTATGTAATACCTGATATTTGTTAGTGATTGATGTTTAAAGTGAATAAAATCACATAAACTCATTTAGTTCTGTGTTGGATGTACCCAAAGCCCAACTTTCCCCTATTAGTTTTTTTTTTTTTTTTTTTTTTTTTTCGTACGCCCGCTAATACTCGAGGCGAAATCACAGGTTATTATTTATGTCTAACCTGACATTGATTTTACGTGAGTATCCCTTTATTTCTTGTACAGAGACAGGTGTCCCTCGCCATTCAGGCAAATACTCTCCGATTTCGGAGGTACCCATTGCAGCTGGGTCGGCTCAGGAGCCGCCAGTCCCTGGTCGACGACACTCCTTCAAATGTCCTCGCCAGGTCTCGAGTTAATCCAGTCCAAATCCCGGTCGACGAAAAATCCTCAAATGCCGTCGCCCGGGTTTGATCCTGTATCACCCGGTCGCCAGAGCGGTGTTGTAACCACTACGCTAGCGCGGCCCTATTCGTTTAATATAGTTTGTATCTACGTCGTCTGTGTGTTTGAAAACACCAAATCGGTGTGCGCGCAGATGCGTGACTGGAAAACTGGCAAATAATTGTTTGACCAGGAGAGTGGAAGAGAAGATTAAGAGAAACGATTTGTCGTAAATAAGTCTGTCTTTACTCTCCTCCAGCACGCTGTGAAGCAACTATTTAATCTCTACATTTTCTATCACTGAGCTTTCCATCATCATTTTCCACTCTAAACCGGACCACTATTTCTAAGACTCTTTTCTCTCAAAATAAATTTACGACAATATTTGGCTGGCTCGCCGGGATAATTTTGAGATACATTTGATGCACACATATTTGTGGGCTGGTTCTGGGATCTTGAGCTACATTTGAGGCAATCGCATAGCCGGGTTAAAGATATTTTGAGTCTGATTTAGTCTGGGTCTAACTAGGTAGAGTGTGAATGATCTGTCTTTGTGAATTAGGGAAATAAATAAATAATTACATCCCTAGACAAACGTTCTTTAAGTATTTGAGTTGTCCACACAGCATATTTACAGGTTGTTTTCTCTCCACAGCAGTAGAAAGTACAGATAAACAAAAATATTTGCTATTTTAATTATCCTCTGGTGGAGATAATTATATTTCTTTCTTTATAAGAGTTGCTGGGATTGCGTGATTGTTTTACAGTCACTAAGGTTTTTGAAGTTAAAAAGAGTTGAGCTTAGCTAAAGACGGATTGTTCTGATTTTTAAAAATTAAGTTAACAACGTCTCATCTCAATAATTGACTTTAGGGACGGAGTTTGTTGTCAGAGATTTAAAATTTAGGGGAAATTTTTTTTTTCCTTTTAAATTGTTTTAATATAAATTTTTTCTCTACTGTTAGTAAAAGTAGATTCTTTTCCAGTGTAACTTACCATTTAGTGGCATAGTCGCTTGCGTTTAGAGCCTTAATTGCCAGATAATAGCAGCGATAAGTTTGCACAGTACAGGTAGGAGGTAACACAGGTAAATTTATACTTGTGTTTTTTTCTCGTAGCGGTTCAGAGTTCCTCCCTTTCGCGTTGCTTCTTACTAGTTCTCTAGGCATACTTCATCTTATTCTTTAACAATGGCAGAGAGGATACAGATGAGGTCCATCTTGAGGCTGGAAGCGAAAGAGGCAGGATTAGATGCAGAAGCTGCAAACGCGTTTATTAACCAGGAATTGGAAATATATGACGCGGAGCAACAGAGAGCCGAAGCTGAGAGGAAGGCGGAGCAACAGAGAGCCGAAGCTGAGAGGAAGGCGGAGCAACAGAGAGCAGAAGCTGAGAGGAAGGAAGAGAAAGAAAGAACAGAGAGGAGAGAAGCACAGGAGAGGGCAGATAAGAAAGAAGCGGAAGAACGTCTTTTGGAACAGAAGAAAATTGAAGCAGAGATGGAAACTCGCAGAGAGAGAGAGAGAGAGAGAGAGAGAGAGAGAGAGAAGGAAAGACAACATCAACTGGCGCTTAAGGCTCTAGAGAGTCGGGGCGCCTCTACTTCGACTAACGGAGAGCGGTCTTCGCCCCAGTCTCAATCAATGGACCTCTCCAGTACTCAATCTGCCCAATTAACTGCTATGTCGTTTTCTTTCGAATCTTTTCCTAGCCCTAACGAAAAAATTGACAGCTACCTAGAACAATTCGAGAGACTAGCGAATCTTTATGGGTTAGAGAGTACCCGCTGGGCGCTCAAACTTTCAACGTCACTGAAAGGCAATGCTTATGACGTGTACACAAAGCTGGGACCGAATCAACATGATTACGACATGTTGAAGAAGTCCTTACTACAGCAGTTTGAGATGACTGCCCGAAAGTTTCTGCAGTTGTTCAGAAACAGCCGAAAGGAGAGCACGGAAACATTTCTCCAGTTCTCTTCACGTCTCACGGGTTATCTGACAAAGTGCATTGAATTATCTGACCTACCTCTTTCATATGAGGGACTCCTCGAACTTGTTCTTGTGGAGCAGATAAAATCCACTTTGTCGAATGAAACTCGTAGATTTTTGGCTGAACAGGGGGCAGTCAGGCTTGAAGACATACTCAATAAAGCCGAACGCTATAGCAATGCAATGGCCGAACTTCCCAGCACTAAACGTAAACCAACCGATGAGCCATCTCGAAAACAGAATCTAGAGCAGGCATCCTATTCTTCCACTTCCTCTCAACATTTTAACCAACGAGATAACAATACCCAGAAACCTCCCCAGGAAAAATCGAAATTCTACAAAACCCGATACCCCCCCCCAACAACAATTCTGATCAACCCAACAAGCCTACGTGGCAGCGCGGCCACCAAGGTCAAGGAAAAGGGAAGACCCCTACACCAGGAACGTCTGATCAGGGCAAACAAACCGGTGCAAACCGCATTGGATGTTTGCATACAGCCTCGAAAGGTAGAGTCAATGTCAGTGATTCTCAACCTGAGGGGGACCGACCCTCAACTCGAGGAACTGTAATTTTGAACGGTACCTCTACTACTTGTCTTTTTGACACTGGATTAAGTTTTGATTGTATTGTCGCTAGGCACCTAGTCAAACCCGGTCAGGAGACAGAGGAAACCGTCAAACTTAGTGGAGTTTTCAGGAGTGATGCACCCAGGACGCTTCCTATCGCACTGGTAGAAATACACTCTGACTTTGTCAGAGGGGTTATTAAAGCGGCCATTATGGATGATCCTATCTACCCAGTTATCTTGGGATGTAGATATGTGTTCATTGGGAGACCTAAGGAGCCGATTGTGGCAGCGGTAACCACAAGAGGGCAAGCCAAGAAGGAGAGGGAGCCTGCGCCAAACTTGTTGCCGAATGAACTGAAGGAGGCGCAACAAAAGGACCCTACTCTGGCGCCCTGCTTTAAAAAACTGCCCATGGCTAAGGACCCCAGACACAACGGAGACATCTTTTCTAAGGATGGTGTATTGTATCGTAGAACGGGCAACCCGGACACGGGGAATAACCAGCTCCTAGTACCGACGCAGTACAGAAACCAGATCTTAGAAATGGGGCACTCTCTTCCCTTTAGCGGACATATGGGACAAAACGCCACTATTCAGCGAATAAAAAACCACTATTGGTGGCCAGGAATGAACTCTGACATTGTCAGGTATGTGAAATCCTGCGCCCAGTGCCAACGGGTAGCACCAAAGCACTTGACACCCCCAGTACCTATGGGGCAAATGCCAATAGTAGGGACTCCATTTGAACGGGGGGCTGTCGACATTATTGGTCCCCTGGAAAAGACCAAAAGAAGGAACAGGTTTATCCTGACCTTAGTCGACACTTGCACTATGTGGGCCGAAGCCGTACCGCTACCATGCACTAATTCCAAGCATGTCGCAGAAGCCCTTGTGCAAATTTTTACACGGTTGGGATTCCCTCAACAAGTTTTGACGGACAATGGATCCCAATTCCGTAGCCTGTTAATGGAGGAGATCTTTAAGATCTTGAGGGCCAAACATATCCACACAAGTCCCTACCATCCGGCCGGAAATGGGCTCGTGGAACGTTTTAACGGTACCCTCACCATGATGTTACGTAAGCTGGGTCAGGAGAAACCGGAAGACTGGGACCAATATATATCGGCTGCCTTATTCGCCTACCGAGAGGTACCCCAAGCGTCTACGGGTTTTGCGCCAGCTACACTTTTATTTGGCAGACCTATTAAGGGGCCACTAGAAGCCTTACTTCGGTCCCTGACAGACCAGAAGGCTGACGAGACAGTCGTCTCTGCAAGCAAGTATGTATCTGAGCTTAAGGAAAGGCTAAAGCTAGGATGGGATCTAGCTACTACCAACCTTAAGAAAGCCCGCGCTAAAATTACTAAAAGATACAACAAAGCTGCAAAAGAGAGAGAACTACAACCAGGGGAGAAAGTCTTATTGCTACTTCCAACCGGAAGCAATAAACTTCGCATCGGCTGGCAAGTACCGTTTACCGTCCTTAAAAAGATCTCACGTACCAACTACAAGATCTCCATCAAAGGAAAGGAGAAGGTCTTCCACATAAATCTGCTAAAGAAATATTTGGAAAGACCGGTGCCATCCTCCGAGCATCTCCTGGCTGTCGCCATAGCAACGAAAGACGAGGAAGATGATGATGGTTGCATGGAGTATCCATTGCAACCCACAGAATCCTTTAGAGATGTCAAGTTCGTCGACAATCTCTCACCAGAACAACAAACAGAAACCAGGGCTCTACTAAAACAGTACAGTGCAGTCTTAACGGATGTACCTTGTCGAACAAATCTCATTGAATTTGATATGAAATTAACAAACGAGACCCCTGTTCAAACCAGAGTTTACCCCATCCCGTACGCTAAAGCGGACGCACTTCGCGGAGAAATAGACAAGCTGCGTCAAGCAGGAATTATCAGTGAGTCTACATCTCCTTACAGTTCCAGTGTAGTGCTGTTGCAGAAGCCCAATAAGGAAGTTCGGCTGTGTATAGATTACCGGCTGCTAAACGCTGTAACGGAGTTCCAGCCCGAACCGCTCCAAACTGTTTCTGAGTTGTTCACCAAGCTTAGCAAGGCAAAGATTTTCTCCAAGATTGACCTCAGTAAAGGTTATTATCAGATACCAGTCAAGGAGGAAATTAAACCTTTGTTAGCTTTCAGCACTAGTGAAGGACATTACACATTTAATGTGATGCCGTTCGGTTTGCATAACGCACCAGGCGTGTTCACCAGGATGATGAAGAAGCTTCTAGAACCTTTGCAAAGTCCCCATATCCATAATTTCATGGATGACATATTAATTGCATCGGAAACCTATGAAGAACATATTGCTACGGTTGCTATGCTCCTCAGGAGACTACAGGAAACGGGTCTCACAGCCAGACCTAGCAAATGTCTCATCGGGTTTGAACAGTTAGACTTCCTGGGGCATACTATTTCTCACGGATGCAGGGTGCCTATTAAGAAGAACGTGGAGAAAATAGTGGCAGCAAAAAGACCCCGAACGAAGAAAGACATACTATCAGAAGTACATCCAGAACTTCAACGGACTGACGGCACCTCTGACTGACCTCACAAAGAAAGGTTGTCCTGATAAGGTCATATGGGATCAAAAGTGCGAACACGCGTATAGCACTTTGAAAGGACAGTTGTCTGCATACCCCATTTTGAGGTTGCCTGACCTCAAGAAACCTTTTGTACTGAGAGTCGACGCGACAGGTCAGGGCATCGGGTCAACACTGCTTCAAGCCGATGACAGTGACCTGAACATGCTATTTCCAGTTGCCTATGGCAGTCGGAAATTAAATAAAGCGGAACGGAACTACAGCGTAGTTGAAAGGGAATGTCTTGCTCTGATTGACGGTATCAGACGCCATCATGAGTTTCTTTATGGTACATCTTTCACGGTGCAAACAGACCACGCTCCGTTAGCATTTCTTGGTGCCAATAAAGAATTTAACGCTAGGATCATGCGTTGGGCCCTCCTTTTAAGCGTTTATTCTTTCAAAGTGGAATATATTCCGGGAAGACAGAATGTCGGGGCTGATTTCCTGAGTAGAAACTGGACTACAGAGGAAGAGGAGGAAGGTGAAGATACCAATCATCCAAAAGTTACCGATCAGGGCAGCTTCATCGTCATAAATCAAACATGAAAACACGTTTTCACGTCTCAAAAGAGGGGACGATTGTGATGGACGAACTCGGCTGACCCTGAACTTTGTTGTAATTCTTGTAAAACGGGACTTCTTTCACGTGGATTCATTAGCTATGCAACTGTTCCACATAGAGGGCAAACACGTTTGCTGATTGATATGCGGAGAGTTTACCTATCGTTCATTCTGGTCATCGCATTGATTTAAGGAGAGATTAAATCACGCCCACTAACATCTCTTGAACAATCATAGGCAGTTATTTTAATTAACTTGGCCAGTGTGGGGGGGGGGGGGGCGGCGCCAGAATCAAACAGATACAGCGACCACGATCAAAGAGACAGACTGAGGGATTTCAGGGGAGACTAACGGCGTTATCAAAGACAGTAGTGGTCCCTGATACGAGACGCAGTTGCTTGCCGCTATTTTCGCGTCTCGGTGTCAATCGCAGAACCGAGCGAACGGGGAAAGCCGAAACTGGCAGCAGCGAACAGAGATACGAAGACCAGGGGGCGGCTTCTTCCCTTGATTTGGCGGTCAGATCCCCAAAAGTTCATGAGATCAAATAAGCTGTCAAGTTTATCATGTCCCACTCAATTTACATTCCATTTTAGATAAATAGACCATGAAGAATAGACATTTTATCACTCGCTGGCCAGACCTTTACAGAAGCACTAGCTTTATTGAAATCTTGTTATAGATTTTCCCCTGGATTTTATATATATTTGCAGTGATTTCTATTCTGTGCAAAGCGGTAATATATTGTGTAAAGTGATCAGTGGTCTAGTTCAGTCATTCTATTTCAATGGATTTTGTGTTAATTTAAATCTATTAAATTAAACCATCTCAATAGTTCCAGTTGTAAATATAATGATCTATCTATTATATTATTTCAAAAGATAATAGATGCTTAAATTAACTTTTAAAGTCGCGAAGGAATTTATAATTAATAAATTCAGTTAAGTCCTAGTTTTATAGATGTGTGTTTTAACCACTAGAATTCGCGCAGTGTTTATTAAATACATAATTAAATACTCGAGTGTATTATAGGCTTAACGGGAAATTTATCGCGCTTGATTTTTCGGTATGTTACATGTCTTTTTTCTTTCATACAGAGTGATCGTAACCTGCGGTCCCAGCTAAATAAAGAAAGAAATAAAGAAATCATCCTATAAACTTCCAGTCATATTGAAGAAACATTTCTTTTAAATATAATCTTGTGGCGGTCCTTTTGCGACTTAGCTGTCAGAATTAAATGAAATAAAGCCCACCCAAGAACATTTTAAAGAACAATCATCAAATTACCCTTACAAACCTGTAAGATAAACTGGAAGGTAATCATCGCCAGTAGCGATATCATATTTCCTGTTTACTGTGAGAGATTACCGATTTACCTGACTGTGACCGAGCAGAGTTTTTCCTCACTGGATTAAAAAAACTTTCCCGGTTAGTGGCTATCATCACGCAGTGAAGGATTATACCATCACCTCATTTTTCACCCCTATGTCGAACTGCGTCAGTGCCATCCCATAGACTCGTTTCTTTATAATAAAACACAAGAACTCTTAGAACTTCAAGTCCGGCGATAAGCGGGAATATTTGCTCTCAGTGAATCCTCGCATTATCTGGGGCGGGACATAGAAGGACTAGACAGTTGTCATACGTCAAGAGTTAATTATTGTGTTTATCATTCTAAGGGATTGTCTGATGCTGCAACTCGGTAAGTGTGTGGTGTATATGAGTGTGGATCCGCACAGAGTGTATGAATGACAGGAAATTAATTCTTTTGTGTAACCATTTGTTAACTTGCCTACCGGGTAATACGTTTTCTGTATACCCGGCATTGTTCCTTTAGTGGGATAATTTGTTAACTCTGTTTCATCCCGCCCCCCTTTTTTTTTCTTTGCTTAGTAAAGGGAAGACACCATTGGGATAACAGTAAATTTTGTCTACCACCTATACCTAACTTTGTAACACCTCTTTTCAGAGTAATTAACTTTACTGTTAGGTTAACTTACCTATGTTCCTGATATTATCTATCTCTGGACTGGGTTTATCTTTGTCTAATAAGCGGGAAGGGCTTAGTCGATACCAATCTTCTTCACCCCTCCCAAACTTGTTATTTGCATTTGTGTACTTATGATAATTTATGTAATACCTGATATTTGTTAGTGATTGATGTTTTAAAGTGAATAAAATCACATAAACTCATTTAGTTCTGTGTTGGATGTACCCAAAGCCCAACTTTCCCCTATTCGTTTAATATAGTTTGTATCTACGTCGTCTGTGTGTTTGAAAACACCAAATCGGTGTGCGCGCAGATGCGTGACTGGAAAACTGGCAAATAATTGTTTGACCAGGAGAGTGGAAGAGAAGATTAAGAGAAACGATTTGTCGTAAATAAGTCTGTCTTTACTCTCCTCCAGCACGCTGTGAAGCAACTATTTAATCTCTACATTTTCTATCACTGAGCTTTCCATCATCATTTTCCACTCTAAACCGGACCACTATTTCTAAGACTCTTTTCTCTCAAAATAAATTTACGACACTTACCCTCAATAATATACAGACGAGCTCACAATGGTCATACAGTATGCCCACAGCTGCAGATGGCAAAGGAAGCCTGTGACAAAAACTGCTGCTCTGCTCTAGTCTGTCAGTTTAAATTTTGCGCTAGTACTAGACTTCCATACGTTCCTCCTTAAATAGGACAAAGGCGTACCCATCGGAAAGCAATGACGTCACAGATATTAGTTTCCTCAAAACCGTGCAATTGTAGACAATGTGTGCATGATGGAAAAACCAAAATAATTCTAGTTGGCTTATATCCCAGCGGATTTCCTCCATCTTGGTCTTATTGTAATTCTATGATTATACTTAGTTATTACGATAACTATCTTTTTCCTAGTTGCCTCCGACATTTCACTGGAGAAGCCTAAACAGCGGCTATCACTACTAGGTTCATGTAACGCTGCATCCAACTCAGAATTACCTCAGCATTATACCACTCCTAGTGAAAGTCTAGTCATTTACTTACAGATAATGATCCCTAATATTGAATTTTGTCCATCATCCGTGAGGTACTCCGTCCTTAAGCACACATTGTCTGTCCATACTTCCCTTGGTTACACAGATTGCGGTCCACCATACTGAATACCGAGCATATTGTAAACAGTTAGGGAATGAAACGCTTTCCCATTGGCTGACCTGTATTCCGAATATATGTACGGTGTCTCGTTTACGAATAAGGCCAAGAAATGATTCAGAAATTCATCACACTCTCATTATGTATAATATACCCAGCTTGTTGTTAAACTACGGCACGCGCCTCAGATAGCCTTTGACAACCAAGCCCAGCTCCCGGCCTCCACGTGTGGCTCAATTTGAGTCCAGCGGAACTGTTCCTGCTGACAGGAGAAGGGGTATAGGACAGCCACTGGCGCCTTATAATCAGCAGCTTGGGGCAGATAAGGCTAATGATCCTTGGTTGGCAGCCTATCTAGGGATGGTAAAGCTCTGATTTCAAATCTTCGCTGTTTTGCGGGAATATCCGTATACGGGAAAGGCTTCGGGAGTAAACCATGAGGACAAATCCTGAGTTGAAGTCCCTAAGGTAGCCTAATGTTGATTAGAATTGGCTTCGGGAGTAAACCCTGAGGACAAATCCTGAGTTGAAGTCCCTAAGGTAGCCTAATGTTGATTAGAATTGGCTTCGGGAGTAAACAATGAGGACAAATCCTGAGTTGAAGTCCCTAAGGTAGCCTAATGTTGATTAGAATTGGCTTCGGGAGTAAACCCTGAGGACAAATCCTGAGTTGAAGTCCCTAAGGTAGCCTAATGTTGATTATAATTGACTTCGGGAGTAAACCCTGAGGACAAGTCCTGAGTTGAAGTCCCTAAGGTAGTCTAATGTTGATTAGAATTGGCTTCGGGAGTAAACCCTGAGGACAAGTCCTGAGTTGAAGTCCCTAAGGTAGCCTAATGTTGATTAGAATTGGCTTCAGGAGTAAACCCTGAGGACAAGTCCTGAGTTGAAGTCCCTAAGGTAGCCTAATGTTGATTAGAATTGGCTTCGGGAGTAAACCCTGAGGACAAATCCTGAGTTGAAGTCCCTAAGGTAGCCTGATGTTGATTAGAATTGGCTTCGGGAGTAAACCCTGAGGACAAATCCTGAGTTGAAGTCCCTAAGGTAGCCTAATGTTGATTAGACATTACTCTGGCAACACCTGCGACGCGGCTGGTACCAAACTGTATCGGCCATTGTCGTTCCTTTGGACGTACCGGCTTCATGGAGACGGGAAACATGCTGCATGGACAACAGCTTGATCTCCATATAACTGCTTAAGCATGCGCCATGGAGAGGGCACAGGCTAGTATAGGTTAAGGAAGATGTGTCTCATCGAAAGAAGGCAAATCTGAAGCATAAAAATGTGTAGTTCTCAACAGACGCTAGTGCGAGAAGAGCAATGCAATTTTCCAGACTCTTATGTTCGTGTCAATTATAAGAGTTGATATCCAGGTAACTACCACCCATAAAAACAACAGGTCAAATTACTACACGTTAGAACACATAATTGGAAATAAAACTACAGTATTAATCATCATCATTCCTTTTCGTTCCCTGTGGAACATAGGGCAGAAATAGTTGCTCTCCTTCGATTTCTATTCTGGGCGGTCTTATTCAGCTGTGCCAAAGTCATTCCAATTTCCCCAGCCTCCTCTTCAACAGTTCTTCTCCAAGTTCTCTTTGGTCTCCCCACTCTTCTTTTCCCCTGTGGGTTCCAGTCAAGGGCAATTTTTGCTGGCTTGATCTTTCTCTTCTGAGAGTATGTCCTACTACTACAGTATTACGCAATAGAAAAGATCTTGATGTCATGTCTCTCCGCAATAAATGAACACTAAACACAATGGGTTAAAAATTAAATGGAAAAAATAGTTATACGACTTACAAGGACAACGGACAAGTCAAACTATTTACGTTACGGCCACAAGGCCTTCGCCGGGGACAAAAGAAAAGAATCAGAAAAGACTGAACAAACGAATGAACGAAAGATCGGCAGGGTAATGAAAATGAGATTATTGCCTTTTTTTACATTTCTGCCCTACAATAACACAATTCTCAAAGTATTTTTTACTTAAAATCCTTAACTTCAGTAATAAGTAATCAATAATATCACTGCATTTAGTAATTGAGAGCACACATATACATTCACACACACATACACATAAATTTATATATATATATAATACTATAAATACTTTTTAAATTATGTGTGTAGCGAGAGAGAGAGAGAGAGAGAGAGAGAGAGAGAGAGAGAGAGAGAGAGAGAGAGAGAGAGAGAGAGAGGGGGGAGCAATGAAGCAATTACATATTTAAATTAAAGTCAAAGCTATAGCATGTACAAATAAAACACTCATGGAAATATTGTAGGAAATGAAACAGAGAGTTATCAGTAGGTGCGTGTTCAAGATTTCATTACATGTGAATGCAGATATCTTTAAATAAAGGAAAGAAAATTAAGTTGTGTTGGACACACGAAAAAAAACATAAATGATATGACCCGTAAAATTGTTGTCTCATCATGCGATGAAAAACTTAAAAATGACTGCCATATCCGGGTACTTGAGAGAATGGTAAGGAACCGAAAAACTAAGTGAGAGAAACAAGAAAAAATAAACGAGAGAAAAATTGGGAGGAGGGGGGTATTTATGACAAAGTAAAACAGTTAAATGTTTGCAAAAATAATAATACATTTATTTAATGTAATACACATTTTTAAAAGAAAAAAAAAAAAACTTATTAAAAATATAAATAATGAAATGTTATTTAAAAAATACTATACACAACAGTAGTTAATACGCATTTCAGCACACATGAACAAGGTTTGGCAGAGTTTATCAGTTAATTTGTGCTGTCAGATCGCTCGTGGAAGGTCCAGTCTTTATTTGTGAGCAGGGTCTGTCGCCATGGCTAGCGTCATGTCAAGTCTTCTGATTCCGCAAATACTTGTTATTCATCATTTAAACTCTGGTGCTTTTGCCGTCAGTTGTTCCAGACCTGAAGCTGATAGCACTTAATTCTAACAATGTGGTAACATTATTTTAAGTTCTCAATACTCTATATAATTAATAAATGATGGTATTCATACACAATTTATGATATATTCATTTCTTACTATGTTTCTTTCCGTGACACTCGCTGTTTCTTTTTTTTTCTTTTTTTTAAGTATCGCATCTCTTTCCCACCTAAAAAAAAAAAAAAAAAAAACCTTCTTTACTATACGTTTCACATATTCAATTTGCCTTTATTTACCTTTGGGTGAAAAGGCAATAGTGTATCTCTTTCAATTGCTAAAACTGAATTGTCTTCTTTCTCGGGGGTCCGCCAATGGTAATAGCAGCTCTATGCTTACGTTTGTCAGCAAGGCTCACGAGATGTTACAATGTGTTATTTTGCTTTCCTCTCATTCATTCCCCAGATCGGCATATTAGATTACAGCGTTTTGCCAATCTTTTCAGAAGACCAAGTTATAAATAATTAAACAGATTTATATTCAAATATCTTGAGGACATAACGATAAAAAATACACGTAACGATCAAGTATAGCGTCCCTGGAGAGTGTGAGCCAATAACGGTTTAAAAGTGTATGAATTCTTCAGACCAACTTTTCTTCAAAACAGCCCATAAATTAGCAACATAAAAAAACGAACATAGAGAGCGTGTGGCCATGATGTAGTAATGAAGAGTATCAGTGACAAAGGAAGTATAAATATAAACTGGAAAGCATCAGGTTAACCGCTAAAAATATTAAATTCAATATAAAGACATAACTAGAAAGAGAGAACAGGAGCTATGTCTAGTAGAGATGGCTACTGTGTGTGTGTGTCGAAACAATGCTTCGAAACAGCGTTGAGTCCGAAAGATTCGAAACACAGCCCGCTTGTTGTTTCGAAACAGTTTCAGTTCCTGTCTGCCTCGCTGTTTTGCAGAGACACACTGTCTCACTGTCTCACCTTCCGTGGGCCTTTGTAAAATTTGAGTCAACCGTCCGGAACATTAGTATGGAATATCAAACATGTCATATTTTTCAGGGATGTGTTATGATGACTTGATTTTACAAGTGATATTATTTTTGCTGAGAAGTTATAGACACTGGAAATTGTGTCAGTGCTGCAGTTGTCAATGTTTTAGGCACTATGCTAAAGTTGAAAGTGTCCGTGTGTTCGTATAAATGTAATGGACACTTTATTAGCTCTGCTGATATCTGTGTACTCGGTGTGGATTTGAATCATTGTCTACCAAAACTAGCTTACTCTAGTTTGATATCATGTGTTATTATTACTGTTATTATTATTGTTGTTTTTTTAATTATTTTCACATATACTGCACATCTATCATCATATCTCCGTTTTATTTCATCATAATGAAGACTTGTGTAAAAATATTGAATTGTGGTCACACGAAACGCCATAGATTTTCACACACGCCAGTAGCGCGCAAGAAAAAACAGAGGAGATTGTCTCACACAGTTCATGTATAGTAATGTACACTGTCTATTAGAGACTTCTTTCTCCCCGAAACAGTGTGTCGACACAGATTAAATCACTGAGCCGAATGTCTCGAAACAGCGGAGTGTGTCGATTTGCCCACCTCTAATGTCTAGGGTGAAAAGGTCATGCATAATTCAGATGGATGGAGACAGATTGTATTTGCGACAAAGAATATTGAAAAGGAAGAGAAAGACAGAAGAAGAGGAAAAGAAATAAGAAGGAAGATAAACAACTAAGAATGAAGATGGAACAAGGAGAAGAAAAAAAGAAGAAGGAAGTAGTAGTAGTGTAGTACTATTAGCACAAGTAGTAGTAATAATAACAGTAGTTGTAGTACTAATGATAGTATAATAGTAGCAGCATAGTAGTAGACACTATAGCGGTAGAAGTGGTGATAGTAGCAGTAGTAGTTGTGGTGGTGGTAGTAGTAATAGTAGTAGCAGTAGCAGCAGTAGTAGAAGTAGCAGCAGTAGTAGCAGTAGTAGTAATGGTAGTAGTAGTAGTAATAGAAGCAGTAGTAGTAGAGGGCAGATAGGGCTCGTGATCCTTGATTGGCAGCTTATCTAAGAGAAGGAACTCTGAATTCATACCACCGCTGCCTTGTGGGAATATCCATTTATGGAATTGGCTTCGGGAGTAAACCCTGAGGATAAATCATTAGACTGCCTTAGGAGTCCCTAAGGCAGTCTTACGTTGATTCGACATTATTCTCACAACTCTTGCGACGTGGCTGGTACCGAACTGTATCGGCTACTGCCGTCCCTTTGGATCTACCAGCTGCGTAGAGAGGGGGAACATGCTGCATGGGCAACAGCTTGATCTCCATTTAACTGTGCCCAAGCTCACGCCCTAGAGAGGACACTCCAGCTTCACTCTATAGGTTTAGGCAAAACACGGGAAGTAGCAGTTACCGGTTATAAGCATTTTGCCCAATTGGCGTAGGGCATGGCGCCAGGGGCTACTTCCGACAGTGGGAGAGGTTCTAGGATCTCACTGGACAGCTACCGCCCGCTTCAAGCTGGGCAGCCCCCAGTTTGAAGCTGTTGTCCCGCCACTGCTTTCCTTATTGGGTGCATGGGGATTAGGGTCAAACCCGAACAGTGGACAGAACATTTTGCACCAAGCAATTATCATAATAGAAATAAGCAAACTCTCAGACTGGGATGCTGGAACGTCCAGACTATGTTGACTGGACTATCCGAAAACCTACAGGACATAAACAATGTCAGGAAGACAGCCATAATCAATGATGAGCTTAAACGATTTCAGGTGGATATAGGTACACTTCAGGAAACGCGCCTGGCAGGCTCTGGAATGGTGAGTGAGAAGGAATACACATTTTATTGGCAAGGGAAAGACCTTAATAAAACTAGAGAACACGGAGTAGGTTTTGCGGTAAAATAATCGCTAACTAAAATGGTTGAACCAGGTGAGAATGGATCAGAACGCCTGTTAACGCTCCACCTGCAAACTAGCGTAGGTCCCATCACCCTTGTCAGTGTGTATGCTCCTACTCTGTACTCTGCCTCAGAAGCTAAAGATAAGTTCTATTAGAATCTAGCATTAGTCATCAAAAGCATACCTAGGCAAGAAGAGCTTGTTTTTCTTGGTGACTTTAACGCTAGAGTGGGTGCCGATAATGTTTCATGACCTTCATGTCTGGGCAGGTTTGGTATTGGCAAGATGAATGAAAATAGACAACGGCTCTTAGAGTTGTGTGTCCTTCATGACCTCTGCGAGACTAACACCTACTTTCAGACAAAACCCCAGCATAAGGTGTCATGGAGACACCCACGATCCAAGCACTGGCGCCAACTGGATCTGATTCTCGTCAGAAGGCCACTTCTCAGGTCTGTGCTCTCCACGCGCTCATGCCATAGTGCAGACTGTGATACAGATCACTCCTTGGTTTGCTGTAAAATCAGAGCACAACCAAGTCTGTCGTGTCAGACGTGAAAAGAAACCACGCATTGATACCTGCAAGATGACAAACCCGCTAAAACAAAATCCATGGTGATATCACGAGAATAAAAAGACATCAGATTAAGCTGGGAGAACAGGTCCTGGAGCAGGTCGACCACTTTAAATACCTTGGAGCTATTATAGACCGAAAGGGAGGCATCAAAGAAGAGTTAGCCACTCGAAAAGCTGCAGCTGGGAGACTTTTTCAGGCCATAAATCGAGGATTTCTCAGCAAGAGTGAGGTTTGTAAAAAAAACGAAGATGGCTGTATTCCGCTACACCCATGTCCCAGTCTTGACATATGAATGCAAGTCATGGGCAATGACTACAACCCACAAAAGCCAGATCCAAACCTCAGAATTGAGGTATCTGAGGAAGGTGGCTGAAGTAACAAGAAGAGACATGGTCCGCAACCAGACGATACGTCAAGGCCTAAAATCCCACCCCCTGCAGACCCAAGTAGAACAGTCCCAACTAAGATGGTTTGGCCATGTCTGCAGAATGGGAGAAGATCGGCTACCACGACAAGCATGGGAAACAAAGAGCCAGGGATCCAGACCCCCAGGACGACCCAGAGTCCGCTGGGAGGACAACATTAGACAACCTTTGAAGGACCGAGGAATGGAACCAGGCCAGGAGGAAGACAGCCGATATGATAGTCTGGCGCTCTCTCTTCTAAACCTCTACACCTCACGGTATAAGGGGAACGACTAAGTAAGTAAGGAAGATGTCAAACCCTGTCATGATCGCTCATTTTACTGCGACCTTCAAGAAAGTGCTCACTAAACCTCAGCATGGTGATACTGTTACAGAAAACTGGGAGCATCTACGGAACACCATTCAAAGTACTGCCCTTGCCACCTTTGGTAAGAAAACAGCGAAGTCAAATGACTGGTTCGATGCTTCATCAGAAGTGATGACACCTGTCATTGAAGCTAAGCGCAGTGCTGCGAATGAATACAAACGTTCACCGAGTGCTAGAACCCTACAGATCCCGAAGGCTACGAGAAGCAAAGTTCAACAAACTGCTCGACGCTGTGCAAATGACTATTGGCTCCAGCTCAGTGAGAACATCCAGACCGCAGCGCAAACAGGCAACATTAGACAAATGTATGACGGTATGAAGAAAGCCATTGGTCCCAAAAAAGCAAGACGGCACCTCTAAAAACCATCAGCGGAGAGAAACTAACCGATAAGGGTAAACAGATGGAGAGGTGGGTCGAGCACTATTCTGAGCTTTAAGCTAGAGAAAATACCGTTACGCCTGCAGCCCTTAATGCTGTCAAATGCCTGCCAACTATGAAGGAGCTGGATGCCGAACCAATATTAGAGGAACTCAGCAAGGCCATTGATAGCACCAAGCAGTGATGGGATTCCTCCTGATTTAATCAAATGCTGTAAGAGCACGCTATTACATCCCCTGCATAGGGTGCTGTGCCAGCGCTGGGAAGAGACAACTATTCCTCAAGACATGCAAGTTGCCAAGATTGTAACACTGTATAAAAATAAAGGAGACAGAAGTGATTGCAATAACTACAGAGGCATCTCTCTCCTTAGTATTGTTGGAAAGGTTTTTGCCACAGTCATCTTAATGCGACTACACAAGTTAGCTGAGCGCATATATCCAGAGTCACAGTGTGGATTCCGAGCTGGTAGATCAACAACAGACATGATCTTTTCTCTCCGCCAGCTTCATGAAAAATCAAGAGAGCAGAAAAGGCCCCCACACATCGCCTTTATAGACCTCACAAAAGCATTTGACCTGGTTAGTAGGGATGGACTCTTCAAAATCCTCCTGAAAATAGGCTGCCCTGCTAAATTGCAGGAAATGATAAAGTCATTCCATGACGACATGAAGGGAACAGTCCAATATGCTGGAAGCACATCACAACCCTTTGACATATGAAGTGGCGTTAAACAAGGCTATGTTCTGGCTCCGACCCTCTTCGGGATCTTCTTTGCCTTACTCTTGAAACATGCATTTAGAGATGCAGCTGAAGGAATATGCCTTCACACTAGGTCAGATGGCCGTCTGTTTAATCTGTCAAAGCTGAAGGCAAACATAAAAATCAGAAGCATCACCATAAGGGACTTGTTGTTCGCTGATGATGCTGCAGTCGTCACTCAAAGCCAACAGGAGCTTCAGAGTTTGATGAATCGCTTCACCCAAGCATGCAAGGACTTTGGCCTCACAATAAGTCTAAAGAAAACGAATGTGCTGAGTCAGGATGCGGGTGCTGAACCAGTTATCACTATCGATAACTATGAATTGGCAGTGGTGCGCCACTTCACATATTTGGGGTCTACCATCAATGACAAACTCTCACTGGACACAGAAATTGACAGCCGCATTGGCAAAGCTGCAGCTACATTTGCCCGCCTCACATCGCGTGTTTGGAGAAACTCCAAACTCACAACGAAGACCAAAGCTGCGGTATATAACGCCTGCGTCACCAGCACTCTCCTATATGGCAGCGAGACTTGGACAACCTATGCTTAGCAAGAAAGAAGGCTCAATTCCTTCCATTTACGGTGTCTACGACACATCCTCGGCATCTCGTGGAAAGATAAAGTGGCAAATGCCGAGGGTGTTGTCACGTGCTGGCCTTCAAAGCATGTATACACTGCTTAGACAGCGCAGACTACGCTGGCTTGGCCATGTCCGCCGCATGGAAGATGGTAGCATCCCGAAAGATATCTTCTACGGGCAACTAGCAGATGGCAAAAGAACAGTTGGGCGACCGCAGCTGAGATTCAAAGATGTGTGCAAGAGAGATATGAGGGCACTGGACATAAATTCAGCAACGTGGGAGGATGAAGCTGCCGATCGCACCAAGTGGCGATAATATTTACGGCGCCACCTCAGATTGGGCGAAATGAAGCTCACACAACAAGCCGAAGAGAGAAGAATACGTCGAAAGGAGCATCAGGCAAATAAGCAGCTGAGGGCTGTCACCTCAGGGGCTCATTCCCATAGTCAGTTATGACTGAAGGGGCTATTATTATTATTATTATTAGTAGGGGTAGTAGTAGTAATAGTAGTATCATCAGCTGTAGTAGTAGTAGTAGTAGCTGCAGCAGCAGCAGTAGTAGTTAATACAGACTGTACCGTTGTCACTGTTATGTTTTATAAAGTTCAAAAATCCTGTTTATAGAAAAGAAACACTTTGAGATGCTTTTCCACTGCTATGGGAAATTGATCTGTTGTTTTCCTTTCACCTTCTAACACCCGTTCTATATGGTAGCTTTATTGAACTTTCCGCTTGCCTCTCGCGACTGTTACCGCGTTCCGGGTTAGAAACCTGGTGGCGTCAAGCTCCCGTCTCCACAGCTGTAAATGGGTATCTACTCTAAGAAAGCAAAGGCAGCGAGATGAGAACTGGTCATAATGATAAGTGGACTCAGAATTTGTTTCGATTTTCTCCTCGTAAGAACCGCCCCTTTCTTATCTTTGATTTGTGTCTCCTCCTCTCTTCTTTTTGTCTTAAGTTTAACGTATTCTTCTAGACTACGCCAGTGTCAATTAATGTTCTAGACAGCCCATGATGTCTCTTCACTCATGTATCTTTTGCTCGTCTACACAGAGGCAACCGAAATGCTTTCATGCTGCTCGCTGTGTCTCTTCAGATGTCTTTGATTCAAAGGAAAGCTACCTAATTAGTATTCCTTTCCACTCATTTATATCTAACTTTCTGCATGTAGACGGGAAAACGCAAACACCTGCGCGACCAGAGCATTTTTCAAGTCCCCTAATCTTGCTCCATCTGCAGAACCTTTGCAGCCCGGACGCTTCTCAAATCTCCCTGTCAACTGGCGACATTATTTTTTTATCATGTCGCTTCGGGGAGAATCTCCGTTTACCCACACCATTTGTCTCTGGCCAGTCCCGCCGTTTTTTGTGGCAGATATGCTCAAAGTTAGACAGTTTCCTTATATAAGCTTGACTTCTCACTTACCTTTCACTAGTTTTTTTCACCCTATATAGTCGTCACATTCGATATCAACTCGTTCGTTCGCTCGAGATTATTCGACCCCCCCCCCCGCCCCCCCCCCCCCCCCCCCCCCCCCCCCCCCCCCACCCCCCCCGCCCCCCCGCCTCCCCCCCTGCCCCCCCCCCCCCCCCCCCCCCCCCCCCCCTCCCCCCCGCCCCCCCCCCCCCCCCCCCCCCCCCCCCCGCACTCCCCCCCCCCCCCCCCCCCCCCGTCCCCCCTCACGTGTTCGTTCACATCGCAATATAGCAAAAATGGTCCGATCTAAACCACAAGCCAAGAAGCGGAAAGTGTACACTAGCCCACCAGCGCTAATAACAACACACCAGATCTAATCCTGGAAACGGGATATCACCCAAGCCGACCAGTAAAACTCTTGCCACCACGATTGAGTTAACACAGACGGGTAACGGCCCACCAGAGAACCCGACCCCTGATGAGACGAAAGAAAAGACAGATGCAAACGTCTCTGACGTAATAGAAGAAATCCCTGATATTGCAGACATTGCAGAAAGCATTATGAGCACGCTCCAACGGAGGCAGGAAGCAAGAGAGAAGATGAGGGCCATGTTGCCACCACCTCCTTACGGATCTGAATCGACAGCCGAAACCGTGTCTACTTCAGAGAAACTGCACCAAACCCCGATGACGGTCGAGAATATGAAAAAAATTCAGGAACCTGAGCCTGAAAAACCAAGCTGATCGCCCAAAGTGGCTGTGAAAATGCAAAAGAGACTACTACATCTACGACACGGAACACATCCCCGAAACGAGACCAGAGACGGACAACACACCATAGTAACAATCCGAGCCGCAAACCAGACACGCTGACGGGGGTGGAGGCAAAGAGAATATACCACTCCGACAAAACAAGCAAAAACTGTCTCCAGGAGGCACCACATGAGAGGAAAGTTAAAATCACCCAGGTGTCGGGAGGTGAGGCCTTGCTCAGGGCTCTACCCGACGACTAAGTGATCGGTATCCTCGAAGCAATAGCGGGCAGGAGATGCATCGCTAAAGTAGGGAGACACGAAAAGGGAGTCGTGCTTTCTCTCAACAGCACCGAAAAACAGCTTCGCTAATGACTGAACTGGAATCCGGGCCAAAAGACGTCCAGCTGCGCCACCAGATAAAAGTAGTGGTGGAAACTTTTAAGACAACAAAGAAGTTGGTGCTAAGAAGGGTCGATAGCAGATGGTCCGCACGCGAAGTTCACAGCTGCCTACAGATAGAAAACAGAAATGTCAAAATCACAGAGTCGAAAGGCTTAAAACCTGGGACAAAAAAGACACCAATCTAGTCGTAATAACTGTTTAAGGAACTACACGACCTGAGAAACTGACGCTGAAAGAGAAATCGTCAAAGACAGAAGCCTATATTCCTCCGGTCATGCAGTGCTCCAACTGCCAGCAGTTCTCCCACACCAAGAAGACATGCAGGAGAGAGACAGTTTGCCGGTACTGTGCGGGGGCCACCCATATCGCGACTGTCTCAAGGCGATGGAGGATCCCAATTACAAGGCCATAAAAGCAAACCGTATCTTTGCAAACTACCTCGGAAACCACGGGGCAAGGTACCGAGGCTACCCTGTGTTTCAGGAAACTAAGAGCATCCTGAAGGAAGCTGTGTCCAAAAACACCCCCTACAAAGAGGCAAAATACAGAGTGGCTGCAAATGTCGCCGTCAGACAGCGCACAAAAGATAGACGACATTTGCATCAGCTGACCGCGGATGTTAAAGAAATAAAACTAAAACTCCAGGTCGAGAATAGAAGCAGTCAGACTCACGAGGATCAGACTGACAGGTCGAGAATAGAAGCTGTCAGACTCACGAGGATCAGACTCACGAGGATCAAACTGACAGAGGTGAAGATGTGATAAATCTACAGAGCGTTAGAAGTATGATGGAGGATGTTGAGGATTGCTTCATGTCTGCAGCATGGCGCATTCCTCAAATGATTATATCTCCGCGACTGATGTCGATGATTGTTTCATGCTTACAGACATTTGGATTTGAGCTCGATCCGAATGGCTGTATCATGGAACACCTCAAACGAATAGAGATATATCTCATCGACCGATGTCGATGATTGTTGCATGTGTGCATGCATTTGAGTTTTGATCACACTCGGATCTGCACCATGGAACATCGCAATTGAATATATATTAACGACGTAGTATGCATATCACTATGCATGACGCGTATGTCTTTATAACGTCATTCGACTTGTGGGTTTTGACCCGAACGGCAGTGTGTTTCAGAAGTGTGGCCATTGCCACTGATATTGTGTGGTATAACCACTTTTTAATTGTGTGGCTGGGAAGCCATTTGAGCAGTGTATTTCTTGAACCAAACGTAAGTCGTCGTATGAATAACGCAGTTTGCATAATTATGGCAGATTAGCCTGGCGTGGTATGCCAAAGGAACATTATGTTACTAGCAATAGTGTAAGACTAGTATAGATGGGTATTGTACAGCTAGCGGCAAGCGTAAGCCTAGTGTAACGGATATTAAACGACTAGCAGTAGACGTAAGCCTAGCATAATAAGTGTATTGCAAAACTAGCAGGATAGTTAAGTCTAGTGCAACAGGCTATTGTATAAACTAGCGACGGGAGTAAGTCTAGTTAGCCTCTGAATTTATGCCAAAGGACATTGGCCGTTAAAAGGAACTGACCTCTAACCAGAACTCTAGATAGAGATTGTGAACATGTGTTTATGAAATAATGAGAACTCTTACAGATAATACATGAATGTGATGTGACTTTTGTTCCCATGTAGTTGGTGTCTGCTCATGGTATGAAATTACTAATTAAATATTTTGAGTCGTCAAAATCACAGTCTTATCAACTGTCGTATTCGGAGTTGAGTTAAATGCTGTTCATCTTCAACTGATCATGACCAGTGATGATTAATGTCTTAACACGCTGCATCTCACACTGCCAATATAATCAATAAGACAAGAGACTAATACAGGTCAGTCAAGGGTCGAATATTTAATATGAAACATGTTCAGCACAGAATGTATCACAAGGGTTAAAGCAGACATTATCGATACCAACGGACAGTATTACGGAATCCTACAAAAGTGATAAGAACCCGAGGGACTTTGACTCTATAAACTGAATACGCATATAATAACTTGGTCATCCTCAAATACTAGAAGTCATCGAAGCACCCCATAACACACGGGGGTCCCGAGAGTCCGCAACATACTGGTGTCAGAAAGTGTCTGGATTTCGTGAATACTGGATCCCCCCTTCAAGTATCGAAGAAAGTTAGACTGATGATGAACGTTTTAAATGCAAAATCATTCATTCAAGCCTAACCGGCAACTGAAATGCGCAGGACAGAAAGTGACGTCACTACATTGATGCCGTCAACGTTAGCAGACAACATTGCCTGAGAATATCCGAATTTTCTTACACCAAAGAGACTAATTCACGCAAATAGAACGGTAATCTTCCACTCAAGAACATGAACCAGTGGAGAATGTATCTCTTCATCAAATTCATCTGAGGCTGCGACGCAGATCGATTGAAGAAACTACGTTCGAAGACCGAAGCAATACTTTCAAACGGTTGCCCTGCTGCGAAGGTCAAGGTCTACCATCAATGGACTTCAGCTGTTGAAGACACGTTTCGGAACTTAGATTAGAATTACATGCATTCATGTATTTCTCAGAGGGACAGCTAAACAGATAAGTTCTTGATTTTACTTGGGCGCTTGAACATTATCATATTGTCCTTGCATTAGCTTTGGTCTACAGTTCATCATCACTTTGCTTACTTTTTACTATCATCTGTGTTTCCCCATTCATGTTTTTCGTATATTCGTATATTCGTCGTGTTTAATATTGACTGGAATTTTCCCAGGAAAACTTCAGTGAATGTTAACTTCTATTAGATTTGCATGCTTATATTCGCCGACTGAGGATCTGACTGATTATATTTTTTCTTTCGAGTCAGGATATAAATGTTTCCTCAGTTCGCAATATAACCATATTTTGTGTACTTAGCAGTTGCGTCAAGTGAATTACGTCCTCTTTATTTACATAACCTACTTTCAGTACTGTTGACAATTGTTGTCGTGTGTGATCTAAAACTTCTTTGTCTACACGTTCGTTTATGACGACTTGTCTTGTTATATTTTTGTGATGTAAATTCTTTTCTTTCTTTTACTGATTACTGAGTATAAGTCTCCTTTATTTACTTTATAAGTGTAAAGTGTTGTCGTATAATTGAAAAATCATTTCATTGTAACTCATTTGATTGTTTTCACTGTCTTTGTCACATGTTCTTGGAACTTGTTTGTTATTGATTAATATATTCATGTACATATCATAGAGAGTTCTATAGTCCTGGTGTATATTATAGACTATTGAAGGTACTCAGAAACCTATTATCATGTCTACACTACAGGAATTCATTGATATTGGAAAAAGTTATGGAAAATCAGGAGCGGAACTACAAAGTTTTGCAGATACGAAATATGATGAATATTTATCGCGTCTGGAAAGAATGGAACAGCGCGAAATGACTAAACGAGCTGATGAGCTTAGGAGGTTTGAATTAACCCAAGAGAGGGAAATGAAAGAAAAAGAGATGGCTCAGAAGGAAAAAGAAATATCCATGAAAATGGAATTAGAACGACTGACTATAGCTCAACGTGATAAAGAATTAGCTCAACAAGAAAAAGACAGAGAATTTGAAAAGGAAAGAATGGCACAACGAGATAAAGAATTAGCTCAACAAGAAAAAGACAGAGAGCAAAAAGATAAAGAAATGGAATTAAGGAGAATGGAACTTATGCAACTGGATCAAGCCCATAAAAATGCCATGGAAATGGAAACATTAAAACTTCATGCAGAAAAAGAAAAAGCTTTAGAATTAGCTAAAGTGCAGTCTGAACAGACTAAGACTGCGGCTGGTACAAATATTTTTTATCCTAAGTTAAAAATGCCACATTTTGACCAAACTCGCGATTGTGTTGACTCTTTCATATCTAGATTCATCATCAAGGTCACAGCTCTGAACATACCCAAGGAAAGATGGAGCAGTCTTTTACTTGATTTTTTGACTGGTGACTCACTTAAATGTTTCATGAGTCTTGATGAAAAGAGCAGAAGCGATTTCGATGTCGTAAAAGAGGTATTACTAAGACGTTTCCAGTTAACTGAGTCTGGATTCAGAGATCGCTTTCATGCGGCTAAACCAAGCAAGGATGCAGATTTTGGTGAATTCATTGCATCTATTAAACATTTCCTTAGCAGATGGATTGATCTATCTGGTATAAATAAAACATATGAAGGTGTTATAGATCTCATGCTGCGAGATAAAGTTTTATCCGCATGCAGCACTGAATTAGAAGCATTTTTACAAGAAAGACATCCTAATTCTATCGATGAGTATGAAAAACTCGGAAGACAGTATCAAACCGCACATCAGAATAAAGATCTTCATAGATCGACTATTCGAGATCCTATGCCTGTGTGCGCGGCACAACATGATCAGAGACCTCGATCGAAGAGCTTTGATGGACGTTGTCGTTCAGATTATTATCAATCCGACAGAGGTTTTTATAACTTCCGTCGTCATCGCTCTCCTTCGAATTCATATCGACGAGGTTATAGAGGATATTCACCTCATGATCGTGGGTATCACAGAGGCAGGGATTATGATGGTTCACATCAAAAAGGATACTATAAACAGAGATCATCTTATGGTAGAGATGCCAGGAAGGATGACTCTACTGATTTTTATTATAGCAATAAAAAGTCAGTCAATAATAACAAAGGTAATGCCAGATCTCCGTCGAGAGACAAAAATAAACAGAGACATGCAAATAGTTGCAGTGTTAAAAAGGAAAAAGGTAATGATGATAATGATCATGCGAACGCATGTATGGTAATGAATGATACATGTTATGAGTGTCAGTCGAAAAACAGATTAAAGTCTACAATTACACTTGATTGTGGTCATTGTATGCCAACAATGTCGGCATGTGTAAATGTCGGTTATCTTACATTTCATCCCGGAATATTGGATGGTAAGGTAGTAAGAGTTTTGCGTGACACTGGCTCCTCAACGATAGGCATCAAGCACTCGCTTATCGAGCCCTCTGCTTTTACAGGCAAATCAGTTAAGTGTGTCACATTTGGTGGGAATATAGAAACTTTCCCTGTGGCACGAGTATACATTGATACTCCTTTTTACACAGGCACTGTCTATGCCTGCGGCTTGAGAGCACCCATAACTGAAATTATAATAGGAAACATACCAGGAGTTAAAGATTGCACTCCTGAGGAGATTGCAATGTGGGTTGAATCTCACCCACAGGTGGCAAATGCTGTTGTAACGAGAGCACAACAGTTAGCTACGGACATGGCTACACCACCTCTTCCTATAATAGATACAATTATGTCTCAAGTTGGCACTGTTACACCTTCTGTTTTTGCAGAAAAACAGAAGAGTGACCCAACTTTACAAGGATTGTTTAGCCGAGCAGAACAAAAAACGATTAAATACACAAGAGGGGCTAAACAATGGTTCAAGATAAAGAAATCAATACTCACTAGATATTATGATGATGGCAAAACAATTATACATCAAGTGATAGTACCTAAAGAATACAGACCATTGGTCCTACAAACAGGTCATGACTCCCCTATGGCAGGGCATATGGGGATCAAAAGAACATTGTTTCGTGTTACGTCACAATTTTATTGGCCTGGGGTTAATAAAGATACAAAGTTATACTGCAAATCATGTACAACATGCCAAGGTATAGCACGTAAGGGCAGGTTCCATACGGCACCCTTACAGATTACAGACGTGCCTGAGAGACCTTTCAAAAAGATTGCAGTAGATATAGTGGGTCCGTTATCAATTGTTTCAAATAATGGATTTCGTTATATTTTAACTTGCGTAGATCTTTGCACGCGTTGGCCAGAGGCCATACCGTTGAAAACCATCACAACTGCATCCGTGTCTGATGCATTATTTTCGATATTTTGTCGAATCGGTTTTCCGGAGGATATATTGTCAGATCAAGGATCACAATTTACTTCCAACATCATGAGGGATTTAGAATCCATGCTATCTGTTCACCACTCGTTTTGTAGTGCGTATAGGCCTCAATCAAACGGTGTGTGCGAGCGCTACAATAGCACTCTAAAACAGATGTTATCTAAGATAACTGAAGAATGCCCTCGTGAATGGGATCGGCTTCTGCCGGCGGCCCTCTTCGCTTTTCGTGAAGTGCCTCACGAGAGCACGGGATGGTCTCCGTTCGAATTGGTTTATGGTTCGAATCCTCGCGGACCAATGATGATACTCAAAGATTTGTTGATTGGAGCGTCAATTGATACAGCCACTCGAAACAGCTACGAGTTAGTGATTGATCTCCGACAACGAATCATCGATGCGTGCACGTATGCATCCCAGAGTATAAAATCAGCCACTCAACGATCAAGATTATTACATAATCAAAAGAGAATATTAAGATCATTCAAACCAGGGGAAAAAGTTTGGTTGTTGCTACCTCATAACGATAACAAATTACTGATATCATGGCAAGGTCCATTTGATATTATCAAACAAGTCACAGATGTTGACTACTCGGTAAACGTTAGAGGTAAAATCAAAACCTTCCATGTCAACATGCTAAAATTAGCAGTTGAAAGACCACAGGAATTAATTCCTGTCATTAACTCTATTGATGATTCTTCACATCATACTGCTTCTTTTGCAGTTGTTCATGAAGAAGATACTACTTCGTCTATCCCTTTACAATTCCAACTACCTTCTTTGCAATCATCGGAATCTTGGAAAGACGTGACTATTTCTTCGTCACTATCTTCGTCACAACAAGATCAAGTTCGGGATATTCTCATTTCTTTCAATGATGTTCTCACCGACCTTCCAGGTCAGACATCGCTTATATCCCATGATATTACTCTTACTGATTATAAACCTATCAAACTTAGACCCTATCCTATATCTTTACACCACAAAGATAGGGTGGAGAAAGAGTTAAAAGAGATGATACGTTTAGGTGTGATATCTCCTTCGGAATCACCATATGCATTCCCAATGGTGATAGTTAAAAAGAAGGATGATTCTTTACGTATTTGTATTGATTTTAGGCGATTGAACAAAATTACAATCACAGACGGTGAGCCTATGCCTCTTTTAGATGATCTTTTGTCAGAATTATCTAATGCTACTTTCTTTAGCAAACTAGATCTCTCTAAAGGCTACTGGCAAATTCCTCTTGCCGAAAATGCCAAACCTTACACAGCTTTCACAACTCCTTTTGGGCTCTACCAATGGAATTATATGTGTTTTGGGTTAGTGAATGCGCCAGCGACGTTTGTGCGCATGATGCGCCGCCTTCTTGGCGATCGTAAAGATGTCATCACGTACATCGATGACATCTGCCTATTTCATGACTCGTGGGAAGACCATATTGATGGTTTAACTTCCCTTCTACATACGTTACGTATGCATGGTTTGACTGTGCGACCTTCAAAGGTCCAAATAGGTTGTCAGGAAATTTCTTTTCTTGGTCACCGCATAGGTAACCACAAACTGTATCCTGACGACAATACAGTCAAAAGAATTCTAGAGATTTCTACCCCTTCAACTAAGAAACAAGTTAGAAGCCTTTTAGGCTTGATAAACTATTACCATAAGTTCATCCCGCATTTCGCACAACTATCTACACCTTTGTCCGCACTGTTGACCAAAGGTAGTCCTAATAAGGTACGTTGGGACAAAGATTGCGAAAGCGCTTTGGTAACAATTAAGAAATTATTTAGTAATGCACCTATTTTGTTATTACCGAATATACGTATTCCATTCATACTTCAATCAGATGCCTCGAGTTACTCCATGGGTGGTTGTTTGCTGCAATGTTACAAGGAAACACTCCATCCATGTTTCTATGTGTCGAGGAAACTGACTCCGGCTGAACAGAAGTATGCGACAGGTGAACGTGAGCTCCTGTCGATGGTCTGGTGCCTGGAGAAGCTGTCAAGATATCTCATCGGCACGCACTTTTACATTATGACAGACCATAGTCCTCTTACTTACATAACAGCTAGAACTATGCGTAACGCTAGAATACACCGATGGTACTTGTTGATTCAAGAATTTTCATTTACGATTCTGCCTATTGCTGGCTCAGACAATAACTTGGCAGATCTTTTATCGCGCAACGTCTCTGAGAAGAAATTGAATTAACTCTTTAGTCACCATGTTGACAAGTGCTATTATTAATGTTATAAAATTTAATGTGTCTACTTAATGATTATCATAGTTATAAGTAGGTAGTACTAATATTGATATGTTCGGGAGACGGGCGTCTTCTCCATCACTATCATCCGTGCCACAAGTGTCACGTTTGGAAGTGAGGGGGATGATGTTGAGGATTGCTTCATGTCTGCAGCATGGCGCATTCCTCAAATGATTATATCTCCGCGACTGATGTCGATGATTGTTTCATGCTTACAGACATTTGGATTTGAGCTCGATCCGAATGGCTGTATCATGGAACACCTCAAACGAATAGAGATATATCTCATCGACCGATGTCGATGATTGTTGCATGTGTGCATGCATTTGAGTTTTGATCACACTCGGATCTGCACCATGGAACATCGCAATTGAATATATATTAACGACGTAGTATGCATATCACTATGCATGATTTTAATTGTGTGGCTGGGAAGCCATTTGAGCAGTGTATTTCTTGAACCAAACGTAAGTCGTCGTATGAATAACGCAGTTTGCATAATTATGGCAGATTAGCCTGGCGTGGTATGCCAAAGGAACATTATGTTACTAGCAATAGTGTAAGACTAGTATAGATGGGTATTGTACAGCTAGCGGCAAGCGTAAGCCTAGTGTAACGGATATTAAACGACTAGCAGTAGACGTAAGCCTAGCATAATAAGTGTATTGCAAAACTAGCAGGATAGTTAAGTCTAGTGCAACAGGCTATTGTATAAACTAGCGACGGGAGTAAGTCTAGTTAGCCTCTGAATTTATGCCAAAGGACATTGGCCGTTAAAAGGAACTGACCTCTAACCAGAACTCTAGATAGAGATTGTGAACATGTGTTTATGAAATAATGAGAACTCTTACAGATAATACATGAATGTGATGTGACTTTTGTTCCCATGTAGTTGGTGTCTGCTCATGGTATGAAATTACTAATTAAATATTTTGAGTCGTCAAAATCACAGTCTTATCAACTGTCGTATTCGGAGTTGAGTTAAATGCTGTTCATCTTCAACTGATCATGACCAGTGATGATTAATGTCTTAACACGCTGCATCTCACACTGCCAATATAATCAATAAGACAAGAGACTAATACAGGTCAGTCAAGGGTCGAATATTTAATATGAACATGTTCAGCACAGAATGTATCACAAGGGTTAAAGCAGACATTATCGATACCAACGGACAGTATAACGGAATCCTACAAAAGTGATAAGAACCCGAGGGACTTTGACTCTATAAACTGAATACGCATATAATAACTTGGTCATCCTCAAATACTAGAAGTCATCGAAGCACCCCATAACACACGGGGGTCCCGAAGCCCGTAACAGAGGATATGAAAATAATCCAGCAGCAAATAGAAGCAGATGTCAAGAAGCTGGCAGAGCTGAAAGAGGAAAACCAAGAAGTCCTCAAGAGAATAGAAACAGAAAGAATGACCACTGAGGAAACTGCATCTAAAAACAAACAAGAAACTAAGAAAAACGACCAACCCAACGAAAAAGTCATCACTGAAATTCTAGAACGGTTACTCTCAGCAATAATAGAAAAAGCGATATATCAGTTCCAGGAGAAAAGGACGACACACACAACAGAACCGGGGAAGTTAAAAACACACAAAACCACACAAACCAGCAAGTAGTCCTTTTTAGGACTAGCCCTTCTCAGGGCTGCCACCGAACCAGTGAGACAAGATGTGAAATACACTATTGAACACACCACGATACCACGAACAGACTAACAACGAGAGGAATCAAGACAGTCAGCTAGTGGTCCTTTTTAGGACCAGTCCTTTTCAGGACTAGCAACCGGCTAGCACCGAAGAACCTATCGCAACATAAACCCCAAATATAACCATTTTGGTATAAGTGCAATATAGTCGACGTAAGTAAAGAAAGAAAGATAGAAACATTTCACTATCAGCCAGCAAACCTAGGATTGTTTATGTGAAGTGGATAATCTAATTTATTGTATTTCAGTCACAATGGGGAACGGACACCTTTTTCTGTTCAAGGTGAGCTACCCATAGTTATGTTAGAGTTGCACTGGGTTAACATGCAACTAAATGCCAACTGAACTTTGGTAAATATATCTCTGTTAATTATTTTCATAACTTTTATGTGATGTGTTGTTGTTAAGCAACTTAATTTTCAGTGTGGATAATCTCACAGACAGGAACAAAAACGTAATGTTTTCTTGAGAGAAATTCATCAATGAATTAATACTTCGACCTCAAAGGTCTTGTGTGTAAATTGGTGGAAGTATTTTGTGTGTGACTGTTCTGGGCTGTCTTATGTCGCTGAAAAAAATCACAATCAGTGATCCTGTCTATCCTATCACTTCTGCACTTCACTAAATTGGCTGTCCAATTGGATGCCTTTGCCTTTTTCATTCACCCCATCACAATCCTCCCACCTCATGAAGCTTAACCTAGTATAGTGAAGTCTCTAACACGTCGTTCCCCTACAGCAGTATCTGCGATGGGAATACTGACCTCCTCCACACTCAGCATTGAAAATGGTTAGTTCTGTCTGTGGAATTAGGTTCTTTTAAAATGCACTTATTTATTACTTTTGCATTATAATCTCAATCTTTGCTTATATTCTAGTTCTTCTAATATTTTTAAGTAGGCAATGTAACACTAAAAAGGGTAAAGGTAGTCCGATATCACATATTGCCGTAGAGGAGTGATGTGTTCGAGAGTTTACCATACTAGGTCTCGAAGTTTTAAGTTGTTGTGATCGGTTTCCTTCCTATGCCTCGCTTAACCCACGAGCAGAGTAGGGTACCCATTTTTGGCTTGGTAGACTGGAGCTTGATGCGCCTTGGTTTCGAAGTGGAAACATTGCCTCGAGTAGTAGGTGCCTACTTGAAGCTCTATATAACAGTATAAAGCAAATCCCTTATATTACAATCGTTATGCAAAACATATTAAAATCTATATGAAAACTAATAAATTGAATGGACGGATAAAAATGTAATCGATAATTAAGATATTTGTCGTCATTAAAGACCAAAAAAAAAAAATACTAACCAAAAAAGACACACAGAACGTTCCAAACTATTGAAAAGTCTATAACCCTGAAAGCAGCGTACAAATCAAACACGTTCAGCATTGTGAAACTTTTCTCTTTTCGCTCTATATTTCAGAGGAAATGCCCAGTAACAAGTAGGCAATTTAGCGGCAGACATAGCTAACTTAGCGTAGCACAGCAGAACGCTAATAATGTCTGGTTTGAGGGAGCCAAACTTAATCAAGGGGATCCAGCAGCGACTAATAGGATTACGTTTGATATTGGCCAATAGAATAAAAGGTGATGAAAGTTGCAAGGAAAAAAAAAGAAAATAAGATCTGAATTAAGCGGAAGAAATGAGTCCATTTTAAGAGAGGGAGGAGAGAGACAGACAGACAGACAGACAGAGAAACAGATAGACATAGAGAGAGAGAGAGAGAGAGAGAGAGAGAGAGAGAGAGAGAGAGAGAGAGAGAGAGAGAGAGAGAGAGAGAGAGAGAGAGAGAGAGAGAGGGGGTTTATTGCGTACAATTTGAAAGCAAGAACAGTAGCTAGTTCAGAAAAGGTTCTATCTATATTTAATCAGGACGACCTTTCTATTATTCGGAACTCACTACACATGAAGGTTCATTGGGTGCTCAGTTAACTGAATTGTCTAGCACGTCTCTTCTTGCAGCGAAGCGATGCCGCATTTGGACAAAATGTGCTCGAATCTTGGAATTAACTATGTACATTAAACTTTGTTTCATGTCGCTTCCGCGTGTTTATAATCTAATTGTTCTGGCTATTGCTTCATTTTCTTGCTCTGTCATAACACAATCATGAAATGTGTCATACATAATTGCCATCTATGTTCAGCACAATCAGATATGTCCAACAACGCCTCCTGCATAAAAGAGGTCACGATACTAAGCCTCTTTCTGTGGCTGATTGGATCACGGTGGTGATATCAGATCGACGACATTGAGAAGGTTGGCATATCTCCGCTAGCTGGATTGGTTGGTGGGCTGAGTGAAAATAGGTGACTGATGAGGAGAGGGGGAAGGAGGATTGGGAGGCTGATGGCTGAGCAACACTATATCTGATCTATGGCGATCATGTTGAAATGCTGAACAATCGCGGCAGGCTGAACTTGAAGATTAGGTACTTTGACAACTTTCTATTTGGTTATTTATTAAAATATTTTGAACGTTAGAAAGACATAAGTACCTTGCTGAAAACCATAATGGAAGGTCTTATAGCAATCGCGGAAGGTGGTCGACAATGTAAAAAAGCAAGTCGTGAAAAAAATGTGCCTGTAATTTTAAGAACGAAAACAAACAACAACACAAAAAGTAATACGTCTTACTACGAGAAAGGACAAGGAAACCTACGCTGCGGCCACAAGGCCTTCGTCAGGGACAGACAAACAAAAGACAGAAGGGAAAGAAAGTGAGAATTAAGTGGAGAACATGAAACTAAAGGAATAAGAGACAAATACTCCCTGGTAGTGTCACGTGTCGGAGCGAAATGTTAAAGAACGAGCAAGAAATTCATTAGTTCATTTCCGTTTGTGCTCCTTCTAGCGCGTGCAGTCACAAGAACAGCTGGCTCCTTGCAAGAAGCCTGCGTCAAAGCTTCCGTGGTAGCGTTGCTGTGGTTTCTGTAGCAATTATTTTTACACCTGGAGGCTTCCAGCTCTCTACACAATCTCATATTAGTCGCAATGCACAACATGCCCGAGGGGAGAGGTGGGCTTGTTTTCTTTGTCTCCTTATAGACCCCCGGGAACTACATGAAATTCATAGAACAAAATAAAAACGAATAAAATGTCGGACATCGACCGTCTATCAAACTTACATCATGCTTTCACTGGGTGAGACCAGAGGTTAAAATAATAGAATAGGGAGACATGAAAACAGCTGCGAGTTGTAATTATAATTGTGTATGTGATCTAAATGTCCTTCATTTGATCTCCTGTTGCTGACGTCACTTTATACAATAATGTGGTTATATAGACCTACATATTTGTGGCAGTGCGTAGGAGGCCTGTCTGCTGTTATTTCATGCTTTTTTGGTACCAAGCGCGACAAGCAATGAAAACATTATTGTTGTACTTATTGTAGTGGACATCACAGAGAGTCTGAACTTGTCTTTGGCTGATGCAAGTCGACTTGCCCAGAATCGTGATGCGTTCAGAGCAGCTGTAATGGAGACAACGTTCTGGAAAGAATACGTCACATGATGATTGTAGTGGTTGCCGTACACACTGTAACTTTGCTTTGTATGTGGGTGGTTTTACAACTATTTTGCAAGAATTCCCTTGCTTGACTAATCTGACGTCGCCAGGAAGAGATGACATTAGTCTCAAGTGTCAATGTAAATTCAAATGACGAACAAGAACGTTGGTGATAACATAATTAATACATACGCAGTGCAAATCGAACAGAAGGAGAAGAAGGAGAATATTCTTCCATGGTTACAAACACATCAAAACATAACAACAAAAGTAATAAAAAA
>JAMPIV010008903.1:267500-305000 GCA_024509875.1 Oreohelix idahoensis | reverse complement strand
TGGAAGTTTCAAACTTGTCAATCAGTGTAAACATAAATGAAAAACCATTCAATTTATATCGTGAACAACTTTTCAATCAGAGGAGATTGTTATGATTAAAACTCATAACATATCGGTCGTTATCAGATGGGTATCGATTATATACCATGTTGTTGATGTACTGTATCCACAGGTTACCTGGAAGTACGTCATTGCCTTTTGGGGCAGTTTTTGGCAGAAGTCAACCGGTCTCAGTTTGGCAGAAGTGAGCAATACTTCGGGGCCTTTTCTGTGTGTATCTCAATGTGGACGGACGCAAATATGTCCAGCTCCTAGATGGTGTTATCTCTACAGAGTTCTAAAGTGTTTCAACATTTAGATCGCCCATATACTTCATTGGGTCGATGCTAGAGTATTATATTATGAGAAGTGAATGCTGTATTCTGATGCACGTGAGTTGAGACTTTTAAATAAAATCTGCATACAAATGTCGAGGACATCTTGTCATTAGCAGACTGAATAGCGACACTCAAGACTGGCTAGGTTATGCCAAGGTCTTACATATATATTTCATGAATTAACTGGAGCATTCAAACTGTGAATAAACATGTATCGTCTTAACATCCAACCTGGCCTTTGCAACATCTTTATTGTTGGAGAGCAGGAATGTGTTTGATGGCTGATTGATACTTATTACACACATATATAATTGGATAAAGGAGGGACCTCCCGAAGTACCCCTTCGTCATTATAATATAACAATCCGTATCAATAACTGATCGTAACAATGGGGGCCATGCCAAAGGATCTTTGTTCTACAGCCCGAAAAAATTGCAAGAAATAATTACAGACGTCGCTTGTGATTTCGTGCCCTGTTCAGCATTTTCAAAATGGCGAATGTCATCGTCTGCTAGCCTGTGAGAGGTTATGCGACAAGATATGCAGTGCAGTACTTTCTTGTTCCAGTCAGAAAGGGAACGTATTCAAAGCATATTATATTTACTGCATCCTGCTTCATTTGAAATTTCAAGTGTGATGCCGAAGATGGCGATTTTCAAGACTACGACAGACCAAAGTGAAGTCCTGTTCGAGTCAGCTGTTCTGGAATTCTAGACCTAACGTTGGTCTGCTTTGTCTGGTTTGCATCGGTCCTGGAAGGAAAAGGCGATGGAACCAGGAGGAATTTTTTCGCTGGCAATAAGATAAGTGAACTTTTAGCTACATACATCCTCTGATGCTAAATATCTTGTTTGCCAGCGTCCTTTTTTCCATGTTTTATGTATCTATGTCATTTATGTGTCTATAATAGCGGGAGGCTGGTGGGACCTTTGGATCTCTTTCAATACCTCAAATATGTATGGTCGAGAGAAATTCATAGGCGTTCTTTAGTTTATGCATATGTTTGACTCATATTGAGGGGCCGGCGAACATTGCTGTGTGGTTCTGCTTCAATTGAATTAACCAGATACATTTGTTGTCTAGCTGTGCAGTATTGTTAAGTGTAAAGTTTGTTTTTGTGGTTTAGTTGATTGTAATTTTTTGATTTAGTTCTTATCCATTATTGTTTGTGAGATTGTTGGTTTAACCTTGCTATCTTTTATTTATTAGACGTCATACATGTTGTAAACTCGTGCTTGTCTTGTCATTTGTGTGATAGAGCTGCATTTTATTTATTTGTTCTATAATTCATACATTTCTGCCTTGGTTTACTATTTGCATTATCTTTCTTTAGCTCTTATCGCAGTATTCAGTCATCCTGTTTGTAACTATTGTTTTTTTTATTGCTCCATATATAACATCTATATTACTATCTACTATTACATGCAGTTAGGTGAATTTGAAGTGGTGAAGTAAGTATTGAACATATTACTCACATATTGAGGACACAATAAATTTACATTATTGTTTAGCTATTGAAAAGCACAATAATTGTAAATTATGGCTACTGCAGAGTATTTCATGAAACTTGGAAGAGAATTTGGAATGGAAGGTAAGATTTTAATGACCTATGTGGAGAAGGAACTCAGAGATCAAAGACAATTGGAAAGAGAGGAGAAGAAGGCAGCTGAAGAATTATCTGAAAAAAGGAGACAAGAAGAAATACAAATGGCTGAAAAAAGAAGAGCAGAAGAGATTGCTCTTGAAAAAGAAAAATTAGCCTATGCTCAAGCTGAGTTAAAAATTCAACAGGCTCAGATGGAAATTAGAGCACAACAGGAACTTAGATTGACTGAGATTGAGTTGGAAAAATGGCGACTACAACAACCACAGGTTAATCCTATGAATGGTAATACTGAGAAGGAAGATTATTCTTCCTCTTTTAAGTTGAATTTGCCAAAATGTAACTCATCTATAGATGACATATCATGCTATCTGAATAGATATGAGACATATTGCCAAGAGTTTAAAATTGATAAAACTACCTGGTCTAGTAGGCTAATGAACTTATTGGTAGGTGAAGCACTTACTGCAGTCTGTACCTTAGATGATCAGACTAGGAATGACTATGATGCTATAAAAGCCATGTTATTAAAGAAGTATCAATTGGATGATGATGGCTATAGAATGAAATTTAAGTCACTGTTACCAGATTCATCAAAAGATTTTACTGAATTCATTTCAGCTTGTAAGCTTTACTTTGCTGATGGATTGAGTTGTCAAGATTGAAAAACATTTAAAGGACTTTCTGATTTGATTCTGAGAGACAAGGTTTTGTCTTCAATTAGTGGAAATTTTTTATCATTTCTGCAGGAGAGGAAACCAGAAAATTTGTCGAACCTTGAAACCCTCGGTCGTCAATTCCAAGTCGCACATCCTGGAAAACACCTTAGTAAAAATAACATTAAGGATTTCTTGCCAGCAGTATCTGCTAGGATGGTAAATTATAATACACCTAGGCAAAGATCAAACAGCATAGAAAAAAAAACTATAGAGTCCACCAAAATTTCAACTATGGCAATAACAGAGGCAGGTATAATTTTAATAAAAAATTTCAACAGCCTCAGAGAAATTAGAACTCTAATGATAATGGATATTATGGACAGCAGTCATCATTCAGATTTAATGATTATCAAAACAGAGGAGGATATAATGCCAGATCAGGCAGAGGACAAAATCCTAACCTGTTGTTTCCAGTCGCTTACGGGAGCAGGAAGCTAAACGGAGCTGAGAAAAACTATTCGACCGTGGAAAGACAATGTTTGGCACTCGTGAACGGAATCAGGAGACACCATGAATATTTATATGGAATTTCATTCACAGTACAAACTGACCATGCTCCATTGGCATTCCTATGAGCCAATAATGATTTTAACGCAAAAAGTATGCGTTGGGCTCTATTGTTAAGCGTGTACTCGTTCAAAGTACAATACATAGCTGTCGTAAATTTTTTAAAGATAGGTCAGAAGATATTTATGGTCCCGTCTGAGCAGAAGTGATAGTGGTAAAATATGTGAGAATAAAGGTATAAGAAATAGATTTTCACGAGGACATAGTGTAAGAGGAAGATCAGTCTCTGGAGTGAGTAGTTTCTCTAGTCCAGCCTATCTATACGACTATATATTTAATATCAGACGACCTTTCTCTCCCTATATAACATATAAGTTACACTACACCCGCCCACACACACACAATTATGTGACAACAATACGCACAAATGTGAAAAACTATGGATAAGTGGGTATGGGTTTGACCGACACACTAAGTTAAGTTTTGTTTAGTTTATTATCACTTTAAACTTCTTACAACATCAAACATATAGAAATCAATATAAATCAAGTTTACAGATATATGAAAATAACCGAATAAGTGCCCTCCCCGTGTTGAGAAAAAGATCCCAAAAGAGGTTAATAACCCAAAGGTCAAAGATAAGCACTAGATTACAGAATAGACTGTGAAGAACAAGTTTCCACTAAATTACTACTCAGTTTAGCGAAAAAAAGAGAAGTTAGTACAATGATTATACAAAGGAAAATATTCACTCTCTCTGTCAATCTGTGGCCACACATAATCTCGCTTACCTACTAGTGATGTTGGTATCCATTGAAAACATACAATAATCCCTGAGCATGTACTGTCAGGTGGGGGTGCCAAAGATAGCCCCAGTCCAGCCTAATAGCGAATATTAATTTTGCCACAGCGGGCTGATACTTGAATCAAAAATATTTACAGTTAAAAAATGTTAGTGTCTCGCCCTGGCAATTCCTGTTTACACCGGTACGGGGACGAACGCCAAGGAAAACGACAACTATTATTCCTCCAGTAACTGAGGAAAAAACCACAATAGAAAAACCGCTGGCCGCTTGGTTTTGACCAAGCACTATATTGGAAGAAACAAAACATTTAACAAAAATGGTAATATCCTATCCTATCAAACGTAAGGTATGATCTCTTATCCTCTCCGTCACCTAATTAAATTAAAAGCACCCGATGTCTTAGCCTATCTTATCGCACTTCGCTTAGCGAGTACGGGTTGGGTTTTAGACAGGCCGCCGTTCCCCCTCCCGACCCGGTAAAACTCACAGCGCACAATGTCAGTTTTTAATTTAATTATGACTACGCGCCCTTAACACATATCACCTGAGATTACTAGCTAGTTGATTGACGGCGTCTATCGTTTTGACACATGATAGTAACACTATTCATTTAAAATAATTTACACACACACAGAAATATAATGCGCATACTACTCTGTCACTTTTATCCGTCACTCGAAGCATTATTTAGTCAGCTAAACCGTATCTTCTGGTGAAAAAAATTGGTTGATGGATTTTACATTACTGAACCACTGGTAAGAAAATATCTACGCGTTTGCTATTTTGCTTGTCTTAACGCTAAGACGTCTGTGGTCTAATGGATATGAACGCCGTTTCATAATCCAGATATACCAGGTTCGAAACCTGCTGCAGGCGGTTTGGTAGCAGATCGCTTTGTGTGGATTTTTAACAATGTTATAAGCGCCGTACCGTTCAGAAAGCAATGGCAAACTACTGAATGAAAAAAATTGCCTAGAAAAATCACAAACAGCCAATAAATGCTGGGGTTGTTTGCCACGTCCTGTAAAGGATAAGCAAGTAACTTAACGCTAAGAAATGGCAGTGAATAAAATGGTAAAAATTTTAAAACATTTAATATTTAAGCACAACTTATATTATTACCAGAGAAATCAGAATAATCCCCACGAAGCTATTAACGGACTATTTCACATGGGTTCTAGCATACGCGTTTAGACTATTCAAAATTTCCTGAGAGACTTGATAAACTGACTAGGAGAGAAGGTAGTATATACACAGATTTTGTGCAATATATCTAAAGGATGTGAAAACTCAAACCTTGGACGTATCAGGGAAAATCACGAGCTTGGCTTCTAAGATAAATGATTCTACGGTTCGATCTACCCGCGATGCCGAAACGACATCAAAAGGCATCCCATGCAAAAGGGCCTTCTTAGATTAGCTTCCCCTGCCGTAGATCAAATAATTAAGTCCCCTGAAAATAAATGTAAACATCAAAGGTACGGGAATATTATTATCGCCCTTGAGTTTGCCATCCGATGATTGACAGATCAGCTTGCGTAAGAGCTCAGGTAACCACCCCGATTCGCTCCCCTGTTATCTGGCATGTTTCAAACATAGGTAAACAAACTCATTAGCGCAAGACAGACAGGAAAAATAGGCGTGGCTTCAAAAGTGAGTAAAAAGACAGCGAATTGCGTGGCCTAGCTTTCGCAAAACATAAACGCTAACTGAGGCAGCAAAGGTGATAGGATTTCTGAGGCTCTATTTACATTTCCATGTCACAATACCAGGGAAAGAGAATGTAGGAGCAGATTTTATGAGTCGACATTGGAGCAATGAGGAGAATGATGCAATTGAGGATAGCAATGACTCTGTAGCTACGGATGACAGTAGCTCTGTTTCCATTAATTAGTTATGAATGGGTTTCACATCTTCAAGCCCGGACGTACTGTGACGTATAATGGAAAAAGAGCCTACAGTAATCTGACAGTCTTTGTAACCTCGTAGCGGTTTGCTAGCTAAAACCATGCATTTACTGCCTGTCTTTACTCACACAAGCTTACTTTTTCGTCCCCGCCTCTTTTCTTTGAACACAAGCAAACGAAGTGTTTACAAACTCTTGTGACCTGCCCGTCATAACAGGTAGCGAATCAGGTTTATTTACCTCGTCTTCTCACGCGAGCTTATCTGTCAATCATACGATACCCGACAGACCGCACGTGAAAAACACAGAATCTTTTTGAAGTCTACGAAAAGAAATCCAAAATTCCCCGAGTGCGCTTTGATGTCGTGTCGAAGGCAAAACCTTCGATAAACTCGTTACACATAATAAGTCTTTTGATGCCGGTCGAAAACGCCCGACGGAAGACCGACCGTAAGCCTTTATCTTGTAACTCTGTTTTTGATTCTCCGTTACACACAGTAGCGCGAAAATTAACAACATCTATAGATAAGAGAAATATACTGATATATAAACTGTGTTTTCTTAAACTTGCCATCAGTGTCACTCAGAATTTTTGAATACTGTAAGCACGCAGTTCTAGAACCATTATTGTGGAAAATGTGTTATTATCATTCGTGGGGATTTTTCATTCTGATTTTCTGGTAGGAAATAGTGCAAATGTGTTTTAAATGTGTTAGCGTTTACCACCATTTTTCACTTAGATTTTTCCCACTAGTTAAAACCTTGTGAAATAAAATAACGCGTAGCGATTTCATACCAGAGGTTAAATTAAACTGTTAATTTTCGCCACACGCTCTCTCACACGAGAAGAGACGGTTTTAGCTGACTGGACTTATAGAATAAAACGTCTGATAGTGATAGTAAAGAATTCTAATTAACCATTGCGCTGATAACAGCCGACGCGAGCAGGGGAGGAAGATTTGCATAACTCCATCCGACCTAAACTCAGAGCTAGCGAAGTGTGACCGGGTAGGCGTACAGGAAAACACCGTGTGCCTTTTAAATTTATTCAGGACTGATGGAGTGGAGAAGAGATCGTCTTGTCCCCGTCTGTGTGTGTATATAGTTTCATAGGATAGTAGCATTTTTTTCTCCAGAATGTTACTTATATTCTTTGCAGACCTGATCACAATAGCGTCCAGCGGTTTTTTTTTTTTTTTTTTACTTTTGGTTTCTGGGTTACTTGTTCCTCTACGTGGTTTGAGCGGTACTGATTTTTCATTTATAAACGTGTACTCGTAAAAGATACATGAGCAACATTTTAACTTGTAAATTTAACTGGACTTACAAAATCCAGATATTTTTCCTATTTTAACCAGCACACTGGGGTGTACAAAATAACATTATTGTTCCCGACTTCTGACAGTCGTATTCAAACAGATTTATCCAGATTTTACGCATTGCAGTTTCGGAGCTCTAACATAGAGTTGTCCGATAAGATTATCATCATCATCATTTGTAAAAAAAATGTTAGCAACCAGATGTTTCCCAATACTGGAAGTATTTTCCTCTTTTAACTGTGAACCCCAAGAGCACGTTCCTACATCAACTATTCGCGGTAACATTTTGTTCATCCAGGAAAAAAACAACCCACCAGATTCGGCGTACACCTCACTAGTCTTTGTTTGTTAGAGGATGAAATGGGGCCAATTTGGGAAGTGAAACTGATTATATATATATATATATATATATATATATATATATATATATATATATATATATATATATATATATATATATATATATATATATATATATATATATATATATATATATATATATATATATATATATATATATATATATATATATATATATATATATATATATATATATATATATATATATATATATATATATATATATATATATATATATATATATATATATCTATATATATATCTATATATATATATATATATATATATATATATATATATATATATATATATATATATATCTAGATATACAACTATATATATATATATATATATATATATATATATATATATATATATATATATATATATATATATATATATATACTGAAGCACATTAAAAACGCACCACCACTATTATATATACTGATGCCGAGAAGCTGGCAAAAAAAAGTGTGGGAATGGATTTTCCCCGTGTTTGCCATGCGGTAGAGAGCGAATGGCTGCTGGAATGGAAAGTGCAAGATTCAACCCATGGGTGTGTGTACAGACTACATGAAAACGATGAAAGTTACACGTGCAACACGATTCTCAACAGCTATGACCCTGAAAATGTGTACGCGTTGTGGCAGTATACTCGGTATAAAAAGGCCGTTGAGACAAAACACCCAGTACATGTGCTTGAAATGCCACGACTATCTAAAAACGACCGCCAACGAGCCATTGGTATGTTGGAGACCGGAATGAGCTCGCGGGCCATTGCCAGAAGGATGAATTGCCACCACAGCACTATTGTACGTCTCAATGAACGTTACGGAACCACTGGCAGTGCCCGGGATAGACTTCGGAGTGGCCAACCACGAGTTACTACCCCTGCGCAAGATCGTCATATTGTGCTGAGTCACCTAAGGAATTGACTCTCCCGGCAAGTCAAACAGCAAGAGCAATAGTGGGTAGACATGGGCAAGTCTCTCGAATGACAGTCATACGACGACTCAGAGATACAGGCCTTACTGCAAGACGACCTTATATTGGGCCAAACTTGACTCACAGACATCGTTAGCAGCGCCTGCAATGGGCAGAGCAACATATCAGATGGATTAGACTGCAGTTGAATGCTGTCCTATTCACAGACGAGAACAGATTCAACATATCCTTTGCAGATGGACGTATGCGGATTTAGCGACGGTGTGAAGAGCGCTTTGCAGATTGCTGTGTCAACCGATTTCGAGGTGGCAGTATTAACATTTGGGGAGGATTCAGTTTTCACCATCGCTTGCCTCTTCACGTCTTCCGTGGAAATGTTAATGCTGTGACATATCGAGATGAGGTTCTGGATGCACTGGTTGCTCCTGCGTTCACAATTTATCCAGACTTGCAGCTTCTCCAGCAGGATAACGCACGTGCATTTTTTTGTATTTTTGGTTTTCTCCCTTGCCTGCACAGAATGCAATGAATTTCATAACAATCAAATGTACAAATTAATGACCAGCATGGATTCATAGGAAAATGAATAAAGATTCCAAATATGTAAACTTGTACACACTTATATTTACATTTCACACTCTGTTCCTGGATTATACAGGTGGTGCGTTTTTAATGTGCTTCAGTATATATATATATATATACAGGGATCATTGCATTTCCAAGGGATATCACCAAGAGCAGGTAAGAGTGAGTGAGTGGCCACTGTTTGAAAGAGTGTGTGAGTATTTTTCTTCGTTTCAGGGAATTTACCAACATTGGATTTGCTTAAACTTGTTTACTTTACTGGGTAGCATATAGTAGGAACTTGTTTACTTTACTGTCTACTCTGTAACATAGTGCTAACCTTCGACCTGTGGGTTATTAACTTTGGGTTCTTTTCTCCATAGGGGGAGGGCGCATCTATTCTGCTATTTCATATGTATGTAAATCTGATTTTATTTGATCTTTCTTTAGATATTTGGTGTTGTCGAGTTTAAATGATAATAAACTACAAAGAAACTTACCTTTGTGTGTTGGTCAGACCCATACCCATTTATCCTTAGTTTTTTCACGTTTGTGTGTTTTGTGTCCCATAGCTGTGTGTGTGTGTAGAGCAACTTATCTATTCTTGATAGGGAGATAAAAGCTGTCTTGCACTAAAAGTACAGTTGTACGGATAGGCTGGATGAGATTATCTAATCACTCCAGAGACAAATCTTTTTTCCTCAATTCTACTACCTGTGAAAAAAATCTATTTCTATATTTTCTCGCGTATCTGTCGACATCCACTCTATATACTCAGACGGGCAAAATAAAAGAATTAACCTTCCGTACGACACCGAGGGATTAAATTTCATTCTCATCGAGGGTAAAGTCTGAGTTAATTGGGATGGTGGTATGGGAAGGACAACGCCATACTCAGAAGAGCGTTTCATTCTATTCTTTTACCATAGTTATTGGTGGTACCAGCAGAAAGTACTATCTCTGGAACAAGAAGGGAACAGTGGCCTAAGCTTTAAGACAAAGGACCCACGTGGTAGACTCTCTTTGACATTTCTGGGAAACGAGCTACCCCCGACGACCTTGATCAGGGACGAGCGTGAGCAGTGTGAAATGAACCAACCCATAATAAGGAACCGTCATTGATAGCTAAGTTCAAATCTTTGCTGCCACTTGAACTTCTTGTAACATTTCACAATCCATAAAGACCGTGATGATAACTTTTCTTGAGCCATAACTATTCAAATTATTTTCCAACTGTTAAAACCTAAAGTGATTATTAAATGTTGTTACAAATTTAACTTCAATTGAATCATTTTAAAGTTACTGCATGTTTATCTCAGTCTAATTACTACACACACTCTAAACAGAGCTTTACTAGAATAATAGAATTCCACTGAGTAAATCAGCGGTGGGGGCTTAAACGAGCTGAACTTAAGAAGTGCTTAAATCCTTCACAAAAGTGTCGGCAGAATTACAGAGCCAAAGTAGTATTGTTCTCGCTTATTCTGAATATCTTGTGAAGACTCCCTGGAGATAGAAGCGTTTTGTTTCTACTATTTACATATCTGCCAAGGATAATCTTGTGCGAAGGTAGATAGCTTTGAAGCCCAAATTAGATACTCTTGAGTTTTGGCCATTGTTGGACCACTACTGCAAAGCAGTGGAGGCAATACCGTCACACACACACACACACGCACACACGCACGCACGCACGCACGCACGCACGCACACACACACACACACACATATATATATATATATATATATATATATATATATATATATATATATATATATATATATATATATATATATATATATATATATATATATATATATATATAATCATAAAAATGTATTTGTGAAGTGGGCTTCTATACACAATTTTTATGCCAGGGATACCACAAACTCTTTTTTAAAAAAATCAGGCATGCTTTGTTCCATGTTGCACATTGGTTGACTACCACAGGCCCATGACATCGTATTTTTTGTCTATTTCCTTTTGTTGTGTTTAATGTTTTAATTTTACGAGAACTATCCCTGTTGTTGTATTTCATGTTTTTATTTCACCAGAACTATCACTGTTGTTGTGTGTCATGTTTTAATTTTACTAGAACTATCAATGTTGTTGTGTTTCATGTTTTATTTTTACCAGAACTATCAATGTTGTTGTGTGTCATGTTTTAATTTTACCAGAACTGTCACTGTTGTTGTGTTTCATGTTTTAATTTTACCAGAACTGTTACTGTTGTTGTGTTTCATGTTTTAAATTTACCAGAACTATCACTGCTGTTGTGTGTCATGTTTTAATTTTACCAGAACTATCGCCGTTGTTGTGTTTCATGTTTTATTTTTACCAGAACTATCGATGTTGTTGTGTGTCATGTTTTAATTTTACCAGAACTGTCACTGTTGTTGTGTTTCATGTTTTAATTTTACCAGAACTGTTACTGTTGTTGTGTTTCATGTTTTAAATTTACCAGAACTATCACTGCTGTTTTTGTGTCATGTTTTAATTTTACCAGAACTGTTACTGCTGTTTTTGTTTCATGTTTTAATGTTACCAGAACTGTTACTGTTGTTGTGTTTCATGTTTTAATGTTACCAGAACTGTCACTGTTGTTGTGTTTCATGTTTTAATGTTACAAGAACTGTCACTGTTGTTGTGTTCATGTTTTATTTTTTACCAGAACTATCAATGTTGTTGTTATGCAAATATGAGCTTTTTTCTGCAAGCCTCATTATCTGAGTATTCTGGGACGCAGAATTTCCCTGTACTCTCTGTAATATGATCAGATGAATTTTCTGTGTTAACGCCGTTTAGAATTTTCACCAGTGGTGCTCAGATTGTCACAGTTAAAAGAGCTACACACTAACAAAATAAAATGCAGACACTAACCGAACTGAATTGATTGAAACCGCAAAGATATGTACATTCATAACGTATACTACACTTTCTTCTGTCCTGCCATGGTTCACTCTCGGAACTAGGCGATGACGCTGTTTGTATGGTCCCTTTTTCGAATCTCTGGAGTTCATGTCACTTTTTTTTTATTTTTAACCAGCGGCACTTGGGCTTTCAGCCCTTCGGCCCAATGACATGTCATTGCGAGGCTGAGGAACCTGAGGACTTTCCTTCCAACCCGGTCAGGAGCTTCGCTCCTTCCCATCCACAGAGGGTTTATCACAGGAGCCGTTCAGGCTATTCAGTCAAATTTCCGGCCGTAAACATTTCTTCAAACGCTGACGCCCGGGTTTGAACCATGAACACCTGGTCGCCAGTACAACGCCGAAGCCATTACACCAGCGCGGCTCCCGTTCATGTCACTTCTATTGTATTTCTATGTTCTAGTGTCCTCTTTCTTTCTTTCTTTCTTTCTTTCTTTCTTTCTTTCTTTCTTAGGTATGCCTACTATGTAACCATTTTCGTTAATTACGCACTACACTATTAGACAGCATTTTCACTACCGTAAGCATCTTTATTTAATTCAGCACACATTATTTCTTGAACAAGGGCTAATACGAGTTTTGTTTGCAGCGCTACCGTGCATTTTTATTGTGCGTTTCAAAAAGATCGGTCGACGATTGACTTCAAATATCTCCATATTCCTTGCACTGATAAACATGATTTTTTGCATGTGGTCTTATATTTTCAATGTCCCAAAATTTTTATAAAATTCAATGTTGCAGGTAGTGTTCTTTTCTTGCAACGGCTAATTCCTTTGATCTTTTTTAACAAAGTCATTATTTTGTCCTGGAAGAAAATAATTTACCGTAAATGAAGGAAGTTGCATATTTTCGGCATAGGCGTCTATACAATTCGAATGTTAGAGGGGTTTGTTAACTGATTACTACGTGAGGTCCTTTTTTTTTAAATATTTGAGAGAATAATAACGCCTATTCGTTGTAAATGTTACTTTTTATACTAAAACGTGAATGGATGCATGAAAAGGTGAAAGTACTGTGTATGTTAAAAATTACAGACCTAGAATACCGCAAGATACGCCTTTGCACTGAAATACACAATCAGTAGAACGGTAACTGAACACACCGGAAGGATCAATGTAATGTTAAAAACAGTGCGGTAGTGAGCTGAAACACGGGGAAAATCACGTGAAATACGTTCAAGATGTTAAATCGAAATAGCTCACAAATATGAAGGGGTAAGCCCTGTCAATACACGGTTGGACTATGAGGTGGTCGATTTTGTATACTTTATATAAAGAAAATTTAAAACCATCAGTTTGTTAACGATGAAAAAATGTCCCCCTCGGGACATAGCGATCATTAGGTCATATGCAAAGTTGCAACAATTACGATCAAGTGGTTGCAGAGATATTTAATATTAATTAGCGGCAAACATTGTGAAACGCACTATAGTATGAACTATACTGTTCAAATAAGGAAACGCATAGCTATCCGGGGGCGCGTTTTTATGAGTTTGTAAGTAAAATTTGGTGCTAGGGTATATAAAAACCAGCCTCAGATGTTCTTTACAGTGGCAAATGCACGTGTTGACCTGAATTGCGTTCGTTTTTGTAATCGTTAAAACGCAGTGGTCAATAGTGTTTATGACGCAGTTTCTGACCACAGCTCATGTTGCGAGCACGTGAAAGCAACAAAATTTGGGGTGAACACTATTCACTGACTACGCAACTTAAACCCTATAAAATGATAACGCTACACACAAAAAATTCAGTTCATTTTCAAGCAGACATTTATGGCGTCTCTATCGATAAATTTAAGGAACATTGCTATTGGCCTACTGCATGCAGGCGAAAGTCAAAGTCAGGTTGCCAGGCATATAAACGTGCATCAGAGTACCATCAGTCGACTTTGACACCGGTTCCAAGCCACTGGCTCAGTTGAAGACCGGCATCGCAGTGGACGACCCAGAGTGACAACAGTTGCGGAGGATCGCTTTATTCGGCTTCGTCACCTCAGACAGGTTTACAACAGCTTCCTCAAGTGCCCAGTCATTGCCTACAGGACGTCATGTGTCTGATCAAACTGTCCGGAATAGACTGCATGACGCTGGACTTTGGGCACAACGACCTCACCGAGGAACTGTCCTTACGCGCCGAAAATATCGCAAACGCATCAACACCAGGTTATAACACATGGCCAGAGGATATACCTTAATTAAGAGTAAAAGGCGTCTTAAAGTCTAGAGATCCATTGCTTTATTGCACCTTATTTGAGGGACCTGACGGAAAACGCCCCAGTGTCAAATTTCATTGCATCAGCCAGCACGTGTATGCCTTCTAGGAGTAACCAGTAATTACGGGGCGGGGAAGCTTTCTCACGCAAGACGGTTCGCAACTGCGTCACACGAGCTCAGGTTCAGGGAGAGAATTTACGTGTTATTACGTCGGAATGATTTAGAACACGCGAGAAGAGATTCATAAAATCTAGAAGCTTAGACGAAAACTTCACTTACACGCATGACTTCTGGGCCGAGTGCATCTACATGGCGAGGAATTCTACATTACAAGCACTTTGGTATTAACCAAGCGGTGTTGTATGATTTCACTCTGTGCAGACTTTTAGGTTTCTGAGCGGACAACATTCGCAGTTGCAGAATTCAGTGTCCGGCGCCTGACGGTAACAGACAGCCAGTCTTTTGACCGAGCAGCAGAACCAAAAGCCAGAGATCTCGTCAACTCCTAAGCATAAAGGAGCATAGATCAACGCTCGCACGTGTAATGTCATATCACTGCAGGACGACAGCACCTAACAACCTGCGCCAGGGCTGACAACATCGGATTACAGATAAGTCCAAAAGCATAAGGATTATTTTCCTCAAGAAATCTCAGAGATCTTATTCAAATTCCAACCAGAACTTTCACCTAAATACTAACGGAACTATATTTAAAGTGCCTTCCGGTGTATTACAAAGTGAACATTACATTCAACAATGTTAGGCAACTCTCATTATAGTCACACCAGTGCAAATGATGATTAGTAGGACATACTAGGACTTTTAGTCATTCAGTGTTTATGTCCATATTATTATTTTCGTTTATCTTTTCATTGTCTTTGTGTCATATATATGGTTTAGGGATTAAATATCGGTACATAAGTTATATCATCTACCAAGTGGTCGAGCGAGTTTCTTACATGTACTGTCTCTTAAACCCATATATGTGTCATTTCCTCAGTATGAGAGGATGGGAGCTTAATAACAATTATAATATTCAGTAAGAATAACAGGGGAGATTTGTCGCAAGGAAACAGAATCCATTCTCATGTGCCCTTCTGGGACATTATCTCTTTGTGAGAATATTCGCCTTCCTTTCACCCCTTACTTGTATAGGAATCTAACAATTAACGAGCCACTTCTGAGATCCTATATATCTTTCTTACATTTCTCAATTTACAACTTTCTTATCCAACTGTGCTGTGACAATTGATGTCCAGTTCGGGATAACGGCGCGACACCAACCAGCATCGTCCCTGGGCAGCTGACAATCAATGGAGACGTGTCTGGTTTAGTGACGAATCTTTCTTTTTGTTGCAGTGTCATGATAGACGGCATAGGGTCTACCGTAGGCGAAATGAACGTTTTGCCCAACATTGCGTTGATGAAGCTCCGCCGCACGGTGGTGGGGGTGCAGTGGTGTGGGGAATGATCAGTTACAACGGAAGGAGTCAATTGGTGCACATTGAAGGAGGCTCGAATGTGCAACGATACGTCAATGAAATTCTTCGACCCCATGTCCTTCCACTTTTGGCTGCCCAAAGGTCTGTGTTTCAACAGGACAACGCCAGACCCCATTGTGCACGGTTGACCACGCAGTTCCTGACTGCCAACAACATTCTCACCCTTCCCTGGCCATCCCTGTCTCCAGACATGAGTCCGATTGAGCACCTGTGGGATGAGCTGCACAGACGTGTTTGTCGTCGAGACGCTGCCCCAGCCAATCGTCGTGATCTGTTCCAGGCACTCCAGGAAGAGTGGGCAGCCATCCCACAGGCCCACATCAGACGTCTGATCGCATCCATGCCCAGGAGATGCCAGTCGCTGGTCGATGCAAGAGGAGGCCACACACCATACTAACGGGAAAGCCCGTACGCCAAAAAACGTTCGTGACCCAGATGCAAAACAACTGTCAATTGATTGGTTGAACCCTAAGGTATTCTTGTGTGCAATTTGAACAATTAACTCCTTAAATTAAAAAAGTTATTGAATGTCAAAATTATGGCTATGTGTGTGCCTTCAGTAGCTATGCGTTTCTTTTTTTGAACAGTATATTTCATAAAAAAGTTCTCCGGTCGTTGGTATCTACTGTATTGCACATTAAAAGCAGTGATGTCGGAAGAGATGTAAAATATTAATATTACTGGAATTTACAGGCCTGGGCACACTTTAGTTGCTAAGATCTACTTCTGCTGTCTCACTGATGTTGCGGTCTACCAAATTAAATTTTTCATTGTAGCTATTTCTACGGGTTTTTAAACTATAAATAATAAAAATAACTTAACATGTGTGCGAAAGACGCAGCACTTAAGGCATTCAACAATGTTTATAAATTGAAAACCCAAAAAATATTTGCATGTACAAAAAAAAAAAATATTACATAAATAAGAACAATTTCAATGTAACATATAATATTTAATTACTAGTGTTGCAAAAGGTATAATAACACAGACTTAATATGATGATGATTTGCTTTGTATCGCCCCAACGAAGTACTCATATTGTGAAAATGAACATGTGTATGCCTTTAAAAACAAAAGATTTAATTACAGAACTAAAAAAAAAAAAAAAAAAAACTTTTCAAATAGCTTATACCGATGGACCGCTATCAACAATTTGCCAACAGATTTACGCTTAACGATGACAGAAAGTTGCCGTGTAGCCAGTGAAAACATACAAAAGAGTTTAGTTTGAGAACCGCTGACTGTGAGACTCGAGTTTTGTGTCTTCATATTTCCTGAAAATTACATAATATGTGTTATTTAGCGATTATTCTTACAGATGATGCTTTTTTGTGTGGCTGATGACAGACAACTACGATTTCTTGTTTGTCAGTGAAAAAATGTTCTTTTTTTTTTTGCGTGTTGGTTTTTTTTTTTTTTTAATTGCTCAATTCTGCTGCTGGTGCCTGGTTGATGTTGATAACGATGACGCTTAGAAGATAGCAATTTCCTCTGAGGTTTATTACAGGCATACCTCGCTTTATTGCGCTTCGCAGATATTGCGCTTTTTTTTTAAATTATCCATGTTTATTTATTAGAACGTGCCTTCATTTTCCGATAGATTTTGGCTCTCCCCCAGCAAAAAGATTATGATTCGCTGAACATTTGCATTTTTTAAGCAATAAAGTATCTAATTTTACAGTACATTGTTCTTTTTAGACCTAACGCTATTGCGCACTTAACAGACATTGTGCACACATGATTTTAGGCTTTTATGTGCACCGAGAAGCCAAAAAATGGGTGTGACCCGCTTTATTGCGATATTCGCTTTATTGCGGTGGTCTGGGACCGAACCTGCAATATCTCCGAGGTATGCCTGTATATGTTTGGCAATCAAGGATGGATATATTGTTTACACTACGTTCCCTCAATTCTTCTTATGTCGGGACTTCAGCAACCATCTTTTGGTGATTAGGGTAATCAATCACTTTAGTTTGAACTAATATTGACACCGGAATCTGTGGAGTGAAATGTTGTAACACAGTTACGACCAGACCGTGTGTAGGAGAGACCAGGTAAATGAGATAAGACGTGTCGGAGAATAATTATCCATCCTGAAAGAGATTACCAGTGATAGATTATGTAGTTTGTGAGTGCAAACATGTATGATAATAGACGGAAGCCGGCATACCATATATGGTGACATGTAAACACCACATTTATTTTTGAGTTTGTTACGCAGGAATTTTTCGTGACAGAAAGGGAAATATACGCATCTTGCATGCTATTGGCTTAGCATTTGAGATGTAAACATACAACATTTCTGATTGAAGCCTTGTCATATAGTAGCAATCTGGATGTGAACAGAATGTTGCCTTGTAATCTAGCGCCGTGTGAGTTTACAACACTGTGAAGTTCAGACTTGTCAAGAAGACAGCCAGACAAGCCAGAATGAGGAATAGGATCAGGATTCTACTTTAATGGGCTGGACCACATATTTGAGCATCTTGTGAATTTACACAACGACAACTCTACCTTTATTAATATGGAAAGCCCGGAATCCTAGGAACCTGAACACTACGTCATAGTGGGAGTCTGTTGTAAAGTAACACCCCAGACCATGTGTAAGAGGCATCTTAATAAGGTTGCAAAACTATTTCTCCGAGCCAAAAGTCAGTCTGTATTCCCAAAGACATTTGGGGTAAGTTGTACATTTCATAATCCTATATTTTGCATTTATTAACACTTGAAAATTGCTAGTGGATGTTCAAGTCATGCGAGGCTGGTGTCGTGAAACATTCTAAATCCACATATATAAATTAAAAGGTAAATGTAAAGCCTAACACATTAATTCAATAAAGGGAAAGAAGAATGGTAAAGAACAGGGCTGTCACAATGACTGTACTCGAGATCCCCCTTTTTCTGCTTCGTCTGCATATTCTCACGTTTTCACGTTTACTAGTAAAGCCTATAGCAGCATACACGCGTTTCCACAAAACAATAAAACGTGTACTGCATTTCTAAGAAAACCTTGAGATACGCAAGCTGATTAATGACCTAAATTAATACTTCCATTAATTTCATTTTATACACTACGTTAACATAAACGAAAGGACAGATGGACTTAGGATAGAGAGAGTGAGGGTTGAAAGCAGGAACGCATGCTACACTAACACGCGTCTCGCGATATATAATTAATGCCACCCCAAGCGTAAGGCCAGAAGCACTAACTTTTTTCAAATAGACAGTGATAAAAAACACTACAACTACGAGAGTTAGGTTTAAAAACCTGTTAAATGCTTATTGGGAAACATGACATTCTACTGTTTTATGTCTGAAATCCTGACATTAGTATGACAGAACAGTCGAAAAGGCAGAACAGGTGGCGGTTCTAAATCGATAAAATAAAAATACACGACTATCCTAGAAGAAAATGCATATTTTAAACGCAGCCCCTTAGCCCCATTAAATTTATATATTTGGGTTTCTTAGGACTTGCTGACAAAGAATATGTTAAGTGTTACGCAAATAGCCTAGGAATTAACAAATTATAGCCAAAAGAAAATAGTGAGGGTGTCAGACAACACCAAATAATAATCGCACAGTGGCATGTTTTGAAACAACCATTTTACGGGAAATAAGTCACCATGTTATATCCTATTTGATTGGCGGGAATGATATGTAAGGCTAAACACGATTAGTCGGACTACAAATACTAATTTTGGTTGTTAGGGGAAATTTGAGAAGGGTAAAATTTTTTGAAAAGCTGTGTAAACATGGCCCGATTGGTTAGACCCGCCAATATAGTCAATTAGGAGCGTCAGTTCAGTGCCACATGTTAAAATAAACTTACTCAGAAACAGTGCGTTGAGTTCCAGTGCATATTTTTCTAAATAAAAGCCTGGGACAGCGGCAGATCGGATTTTGTGCCATATTCATCGCCAGTCAACGTATTTGTTTATTATTTCCATGAATTGTGGTAAGCTTGAAATATTTGATATCTTTTTAATGAAAATTGAATGTAAATTGATAATTTATGTCTGTATATGTGCGTGGTTCAGTAGCAAACATGAGGCAAGGCCTAGATACTGCTCCAACCTGAACATGACGTGTCGGAGAAAAGTAAAACTGCATGGAATTGCCAAACAGTACACTGACACCTATCTTATTGACTAGATAGAACTAATGCTGGAATTGCAGAGGCGTAGTAACCATTTAGGAGGAGAATACTGGTGTAAATTGTTTCAGATGAAGCTAGCAGTTGGCCTATCGCTCTGAACTCAGTGTTTGTTATGTATTGTGTTCAGTGTGGAAATAGATTATAAATTAGTTATGAAGTAGGAGGTACAACCTTCTTGTTTCAGGGACTGTGGTCCTAAGTTATTGAAGCAGCACCTGGTCTGAGTTTTGCTGAATCCAGAGGCTGACAGCATACTCCTTGGTCCAGATAGCGACCAGTGAGGTGACTCCAGAACACAGTGAAGCAATCGAGAAGAGGAGTCTTTTCCTGCCTCCATCACGAAAGATAAGCTTCTGTGGCCAGAGTAGCTCAACATTATGTGCCCCCCCCCCTCAAACATTGACAGTATATTTAACACAGAGGGACAATAAACTGTTTCAAATGACAGGAACTGTGAACTTTTCCCAATACTATTTCCACGATAATCAAACACGTGAAGTCATGATGACAAACAACAATCTAGCTTGAAAAACAAAACCAGTATTACCTCATATTACTACTTCACAACTTACACACATAGGATAAGAATAATAAAATATGTCAATACAAAGATTATATTTATAAACTGTGTACATAATACTTGTAATTACATTTGATTGTGATTCCTGGTTCACTGTGTAGTTGAATCAGGATATCCATTATTGAAAGGAGTTATTACACATATATTTGAAACTTTACACTTGACTCATTTAAGATAGTCTTATAGAGTGTTATATGTGTGTGAGTGTCACAGTGTTGTAAAGTGTTGTGAAATAAATTAAATTGTTTATCTGTCTGTTGTTGTTGTGACTTACACTTCATCATTTTCATAACCCTAGACATTCAACGTACCAACGGGCTGATCACCCGTTTGCCAGTTACTTCGATTACGGAAACAACAGCAAATGGATTGATTTGCCGTTGCCCTAAAGACGCCAATAGGCGTGATGGGAAACAATGGCAAAGAAAACCTATCTGCTGTTGCCCTAAGACGCCACTAGGCGTAATGGCCACTGACTGCTTTGACGGTCGGTGGCTAAGGACGGAAGAAGAAGAAGAAGAAGACATTCAACGTAGTCATCACAATATTCCAGAATAATTCTGACTGAGGTATAAATGTGGTAGCAACTAAGGTCATCTGTAATACACCACACTTATTAGATACAGATACCTTCACAGCTGATCTCAGTCAGTACACTAAGTCCCCTATAAATATTTATAACATCCCACTTTACCACATATATTGGGGGCTCGTCCGGGATATTGAACTTTCTCCTATTATATATATTGGGAATAATAAAAATTAAAAAGGTATCCTTGGGTGAAAATAAATAACGTTGAGCTCTCAGTGCCAGTGGTTGTCATTGGATATTTAGTTAGAGATTGAATTGTTTAGTTAGATATTGTTTACATTTACCTGTTAGAAAATGGCGGACCTGGCCAAATTTCGATCTGCTGCTGTGCAGACTGCAAAAGAGTTAGGAATGGACGGGCAAATTATGATTGCCTATGTCACTACTGAATGTGACAAATATATTGAACGGGAAGAAAGAAGATTAGAAAAAGAGGCTGAAAGAAAGTTAGAGGCTGAAAAAGAAATTAAGAGGTTGCAGATTGAGGCTGAGGCTAAGAGGTTGCAGATTGAGGCTGACAAAGAGGCTAAAGCATTGGAAGCCGAGGAAAGAAGACAGGCTGCAGAAAGGGAAGACAAGCGATTAGCTGCAGAAAGGGAAGCAGAAGATAAAAGATTACAAAGGGAACATGAGTTACGACTAAGGGAGTTTGAGTTTCAAGGCCATGCTCCTGAAAATGGTGCCAGTCCCTTTACCTCCGATGCTACTGCTAGTCAGGGAGCCTCAACCTCAGCTATGAACTTTCATTTAGATCATTTTGTTGAGAAAGAAGATGATATTGAGAGCTATCTAAATAGATATGAACTATTAGCTACCACGTATGGGTTAGAGAGAGAAAGGTGGAGCTTAAAGTTATCTCAAGGGCTTCGTGGGGCAGCTTATGAAGTTTTTGCCAAAATGAGCAGAGGTGATCAAGAAAATTATGACATGCTAAAGCAGGCTCTTTTGTTAAGATATGAAAAGAACGCAGAATTTTATAGGAAAAAATTTAGGAATGCTAAACTACTGTCAGGTGAAACCTATCACCAGTTCTCTGCACGGTTAGAGACATACTTGGAGAAATGGACTTCTCTGGGGAAAACCCAAGATCTTAAGGAAATGGTCCTTATAGAACAATTAAGAGAGTCCATGGCTCCAGACCTGAGAACGTTTCTCATGGAACAAGGTGCAGAGAGGCTGGGTGAGTTGCTAAATGTTGCTGAAAGGTATCAAGCAGCTCAGGCAGAGGTATCAGGTAATAAAAAGAAACAGGTAGATAATTTTAAGGCACCACAGAACTTTAATAAATTTGATCCTAGAGATCAAAACAAAGGTAAGCACCAGTTTGATAGGCCACGGTATGACAATAAAAATAAAACCCCACAATTCGATGAAAGGAAATATGATGAAAGAAAATCTTTCAACCAAGGAAAGAGATGGTGTAAAAATTGTAAGATGAACAATCATGACACTGACCGTTGCAGAAGGAAACCTGTGTATATGGCCACCCTTCAGGTCAGGTCGACCTCAAGAAAGGAGGAGGATATTATGTTAAATACCACTCCAGAAGAGTTGAGGAAGGCACAGGCTGGGGATAAGACCCTCAAGCCTTGTTTCAGGAAATTGTCAACTTGTCATACAACTCCAGGCAAGGGAGATTTTTACATGAAAAACAAGTTGATGTATAGGAAGGCCGGAACTAGATCCAATGGTCACGGACAGTTGGTTCTTCCAAAGACATATAGGGCAGAATTAATAAGGAGCCTACATGTGAAACAAGATGGGGACCATGAGAAAATAGGTACCATCATCCAAAAGGTGGCTCACAATTATTATTGGCCCAAGGCAAGGTGGGACATTGAGAATTTTGTAGAAAGGTGTAGCATAGCACATGAGGGAACACCCACAAGTGGGAACATTGATCAGGACCTGGACACGCCACGGGGCAAACTTAGGCCTGACAATACAAAGAAAAATAAATTTGATAAAGTGGACCAAATGGAATGGGAAGCCCCTTTTCACGGACAAGCTTCAATTAACTGTTTTACAATGGCCACTATGCAGCGAGTGCAAAAAGATGTCTTACCCCAGGATAAGCCGAAAATCCCTCAATCGGACTTATGTAAACTGGAGGAAGAGGATGTAGAGAGGAAATCTCTCATCCAGAATTCTAAGTGGGGAGAAAGCCCCAAGAGAAAAATTGGTAGCGGTCGTTTTGTGCATGATAATTCTGGGAAGAAAAATCATCACTATAGCGCTTCGAGTGGAAGAGACCATACCGGTGCATGGACAAATAGGTCCACAAAATTAAAGGTCCATATGTAACGCTGTTAAGAACGTGGACTGATGAAAAGGCAGAGGAAAATATTACATCCTCATACCAATATGTGAATGAGCTGACCACTCGTTTAAAAACTGGCTGGAAACTTGCCAATGAAAATTTGAGACAAGCCAGGAAGAAACAAGCTGCCTATTTCAACAGGAAGGCTAAAGACAGAGATTTGGCTGTGGGAGAGAAGGTACTGCTTCTTCTACCCGGTAGTCAAAATAAGTTACAAATTGGATGGCAAGGTCCATATACAGTTCTAGAGAAGGTGTCTAGAACCAATTATAAGATAGATAAGAAGGGGAAAGAAAAAATCTATCATGTGAATCTCCTGAAGAAATATTTGGAAAGAGAAAATCAGGAAGAGACACACTTGTTGACCTTGTCCATTGCAATGGAGATGAAAAAGGAACCACTTTCATCATTTGAATATCCATTACACCCCTGTGAGACAGCAGCACAGGTGAAAATCAGTACACATTTAACGAAAAATCAGAAAGAGAGAGTGCAACAGGTTCTAGATGATCATACAGAGGTGTTAACGGACCGACCGGGGCATACAAACTTATTGGAATATGATATGAAACTGATAGACCCCACACCTGTCTGTATGAAACCCTATTCGATTCCTTTTGCTAAGGAGAAAGCTTTGAAGGAAGAGATAGACTATTTGTTGAAGGAAGGAATTATTTCACACAGTGAATCTTCGTATAGTTTCAGTGTGGTGCTCTTAAGGAAACCCTCTGGAGAACATAGACTCTGTATAGATTACAGGAGACTGAATGCTATTACAGAAGGACAGGTGGATCCATTGCCGGATACAAATCAGTTGTTTGCCATGCTAAATAAAGCTAAATATTTCTCAAAAGTGGATCTGAGTAAAGGATACTATCAGATTCCAGTAAAGCCTGAGGTTAGACCATACCTAGCTTTTAGTACCTCAGAGGGACACTATGAGTTTAACAGATTGCCATTTGGATTGAAGAATGCGCCTAGTGTCTTCTCTAGAATGATGAGAAAATTATTGGACCCTCTGAATAATCCATGCATCACAAATTTCATGGATGATATCCTTATAGCAACAGAAACATTTGAGGAACACATTGACTCTCTGAACATGCTGTTTAATCGACTTAGAGAAGCGAATTTAACAGCCCGACCAACCAAATGTTGCGTTGGATGTAAAGAATTAGAATTCTTGGGACACACAGTCCATCAGGGAAACATGACCCCTGACCCCAAGAATTTAGAGAAACTAAAGAAAGCCCCAAGACCACAAACCAAGAAAGACGTGAGATCCTTTGTCTCATTATGTGGTTTCTACCAAAAGTATATCAAAAACTTTAATTCCATATGTGCACCGTTAACTGATTTGACACGTAAAGGACATCCAGATCGAATTACATGGACACCACAATGTGAATTGGCTTACCAGGAATTGAAGGAAAAGCTCACAAGCAAACCTATTTTGAAATTACCTGACTTAAGTCAAGAATTCATTGTAAGAACGGATGCCAGTAATATCGGGCTAGGTGCGACACTGCTACAGAAATCAGATGCATTGGATGGGGAATTAAGCCCAGTGGCATATGCTAGCAGAAAGTTGAATAAAGCTGAAACCAACTACTCAACTAGCGAAAAAAAATGTCTTGCAGTAATATGGGCGATAAAGAAATTCAATATTTATCTGTATGGGAAGGCATTTAAGTTGCAGACGGATCACAAACCCTTGTCGTTTCTAGCGCAGGCTAGGCATGAAAATTCTAGGTTGCTCAGATGGTCATTACTGATGCAGCCATTTGAGTTTAGCATAGAGTATATATCTGGTAAGACAAATCTGGGAGCGGATTTTTTAAGCCGCCATCCGTGTGATGAGAATCACCTTAAGCCCCAGAAATAGTAATAAATTTCTCTATGTGTATATAGAATTATAGACTGACATATAACGTCTGTTTTAAGAGGGGAGAATTTGTCGTGAAACATTCTAAATCCACATATATAAATTAAAAGGTAAATGTAAAGCCTAACACATTAATTCAATAAAGGGAAAGAAGAATGGTAAAGAACAGGGCTGTCACAATGACTGTACTCGAGATCCCCCTTTTTCTGCTTCGTCTGCATATTCTCACGTTTTCACGTTTACTAGTAAAGCCTATAGCAGCATACACGCGTTTCCACAAAACAATAAAATGTGTACTGCATTTCTAAGAAAACCTTGAGATACGCAAGCTGATTAATGACCTAAATTAATACTTCCATTAATTTCATTTTATACACTACGTTAACATAAACGAAAGGACAGATGGACTTAGGATAGAGAGAGTGAGGGCTGAAAGCAGGAACGCATGCTACACTAACACGCGTCTCGCGATATATAATTAATGCCACCCCAAGCGTAAGGCCAGAAGCACTAACTTTTTTCAAATAGACAGTGATAAGAAACACTACAACTACGAGAGTTAGGTTTAAAAACCTGTTAAATGCTTATTGGGAAACATGACATTCTACTGTTTTATGTCTGAAATCCTGACATTAGTATGACAGAACAGTCGAAAAGGCAGGACAGGTGGCGGTTCTAAATCGATAAAATAAAAATAAAAATACACGACTATCCTAGAAGAAAATGCATATTTTGAACGCAGCCCCTTAGCCCCATTAAATTTATATATTTGGGTTTCTTAGGACTTGCTGACAAAGAATATGTTAAGTGTTACGCAAATAGCCTAGGAATTAACAAATTATAGCCAAAAGAAAATAGTGAGGGTGTCAGACAACACCAAATAATAATCGCACAGTGGCATGTTTTGAAACCACCATTTTACGGGAAATAGGTCAGCATGTTAAATCCTATTTGATTGGCGGGAATGATATGTAAGGCTAAACACGATTAGTCGGACTACAAATACTAATTTTGGTTGTGAGGGGAAATGTGAGAAGGGTAAACATTTTTTAAAAGCTGTGTAAACATGGCCCGATTGGTTAGACCCGCCAATATAGTCAATTAGGAGCGTCAGTTCAGTGCCACATGTTAAAATAAACTTACTCAGAAACAGTGCGTTGAGTTCCAGTGCATATTTTTCTAAATAAAAGCCTGGGACAGCGGCAGATCGGATTTTGTGCCATATTCATCGCCAGTCAACGTATTTGTTTATTATTTCCATGAATTGTGGTAAGCTTGAAATATTTGCTATCTTTTTAATGAAAATTGAATGTAAATTGATAATTTATGTCTGTATATGTGCGTGGTTCAGTAGCAAACATGAGGCAAGGCCTAGATACTGCTCCAACCTGAACATGACGTGTCGGAGAAAAGTAAAACTGCATGGAATTGCCAAACAGTACACTGACACCTATCTTATTGACTAGATAGAACTAATGCTGGAATTGCAGAGGCGTAGTAACCATTTAGGAGGAGAATACTGGTGTAAATTGTTTCAGATGAAGCTAGCAGTTGGCCTATCGCTCTGAACTCAGTGTTTGTTATGTATTGTGTTCAGTGTGGAAATAGATTATAAATTAGTTATGAAGTAGGAGGTACAACCTTCTTGTTTCAGGGACTGTGGTCCTAAGTTATTGAAGCAGCACCTGGTCTGAGTTTTGCTGAATCCAGAGGCTGACAGCATACTCCTTGGTCCAGATAGCGACCAGTGAGGTGTCTCCAGAACACAGTGAAGCAATCGAGCAGAGGAGTCTTTTCCTGCCTCCATCACGAAAGATAAGCTTCTGTGGCCAGAGTAGCTCAACATTATGTGCCCCCCCCCCCCCTCAAACATTGACAGTATATTTAACACAGAGGGACAATAAACTGTTTCAAATGACAGGAACTGTGAACTTTTCCCAATACTATTTCCACGATAATCAAACACGTGAAGTCATGATGACAAACAACAATCTAGCTTGAAAAACAAAACCAGTATTACCTCATATTACTACTTCACAACTTACACACATAGGATAAGAATAATAAAATATGTCAATACAAAGATTATATTTATAAACTGTGTACATAATACTTGTAATTACATTTGATTGTGATTCCTGGTTCACTGTGTAGTTGAATCAGGATATCCATTATTGAAAGGAGTTATTACACATATATTTGAAACTTTACACTTGACTCATTTAAGATAGTCTTATAGAGTGTTATATGTGTGTGAGTGTCACAGTGTTGTAAAGTGTTGTGAAATAAATTAAATTGTTTATCTGTCTGTTGTTGTTGTGACTTACACTTCATCATTTTCATAACCCTAGACATTCAACGTAGTCATCACAATATTCCAGAATAATTCTGACTGAGGTATAAATGTGGTAGCAACTAAGGTCATCTGTAATACACCACACTTATTAGATACAGATACCTTCACAGCTGATCTCAGTCAGTACACTAAGTCCCCTATAAATATTTATAACATCCCACTTTACCACAGCTGGCAATCTCAACATATAGAATTATGGTTTCGTGAACCACCACTGCAAGACCTGGTGACTGCTTTATGCGGGTTTCTGTTCGAGAACCAAAAGCAAAGGTAGTCCCAAGTTCCATATGGAGCAGGGAGTGGATGATGATAGAACTGATGTACAAACATATTATATTAACCTTTTCAACCAGTGTAAATGTAAATGTAAACATGTTCAACAAAAATGCAATGGACGTTTTCTGCTTACTGGGATTAATATTAATGCTCAGACAGGGTAAAGTTCTTAGGCAGATGAGATGGTGGAATTTTTTAAAAAAAGGGTGGGGGGCACCTGATTTTGGTGTCATGCAACCTAATACTCAGGGTGTTATTTGTTTCTCTCTTATTTCATGATACTAGTCTGTGGTACCAATTGGTGGGGCTATTTGTGGAACAAAAGAATGGTATAAGTGGCCTGCAGTCAAAGCTAAGACACCTACAGCAGACGGGCCTTAACAGACGCTGGACCATCTTCGCAATTACTCCATGATACTACGAGGAACGTGTTGCGGCCATCAGACTTGACCAGTGACGAGAGTGAACTAGTATATAAACTGCAAAGAACAAACATCAGCTGGAGGAGAAACTAACCGACATTTTACTAGCAGCTAAGTACCCATTCAAAGCTGCCAAGTGAGCTCTCAAATAAAGAACTTTTCAATTCAGACCATCATCTGTGAGGAAATTGTAAAGACTATATCTAAATTCACCCCACCCTTGTTTATTTTACATTTGTTAACGATAACTGATTATTAAATTTATTATCTGTAAATACACAAATTTATAGTTAATTTAATCCTTTTTGAGTGAACTTTGAGATGAAGACAGGAGTACGACAGGGATGCCCCTTATCAACCACTCTATTTTTAACAGTCATAGACTGGGTAATGCGCCAGACAACAGAGGGCAGTCCAAGAGGAATAAGATGGACTACATTTTCTACATTGGAAGATCTGGAATATGCAGATGACATTGCACTACTAGCACATTCACATCAACACATCCAGGAAAAAAACGGATAGACTTTATAAGTTTAGCCAGCAGGTGGGCTTGAACATCAATTTAAAGAAGTCAGAGGTCATGACGCTCAATGTGAGCAACCCTGAGCCCATATCAGTAAGGAATCAGCAACTGGTACAGACAGATACCTTCACATACCTAGTATGCATAGTAACACCAGACGTCGGGGCAGGCAAAGACATCAACATCAGAATGAATAAGGCAAGAATAGCCTTTTTTAGCCTAAACAACATCTGGAAGTCCTCTCAATACAGCACAAGCACAAAATTAAGATTATATCAGAGCTGTGTGCTTTCTGTGCTTCTTTATGGTGCGGAATGCTGGAGAGTTACAGAGAAGGAAATGTCGAAATTGTCCTCTTTTCACACAACATGCCTTAGAAAAATTCACCGAATCTTTTGGCCGAATACCATCACCAACCAAGATCTGCTTACTCGGAGCAAGCAAGAGGACATGCACACCATCATAACTGGCAGACGCTGGAGCTGGGTTGGCCATATCCTCAGAAGAGACCCCGATGCCATCACAAGAACAGCTATGCTTTGGACCCCTGAAGGAAAACGAAAGAGAGGCCGACCAAAAACAACCTGGCGGAGGACTGTGGAGGCTGAGATGCAAAGAATGAACCAGAGTTGGGACACTGTACGAAGGATGGCCACCGACCGAGCAAAGTGGAATCAATTTGTTGTTGCACTGACAAGACGCCACTAGGCGTGATGGCCGCAGACTGCTTTGACGGTCGTCGGCTAAGGATCAAAGAAGAAGAATTAAAGTAATATTTTAGTGAGTTAAATCAGCTGGGTGCTAATCAGAACGAGCAAAATCCTAACTCATAGACGGTCAGGAAAGATAAAATGTTTACACGGCCTGGATCGTATCAGCCTGAGTACTTGATTTCTTTAAATTCCTATGAGGCTCCCTAGAAATGAAGAACAATTCTTTAATTCACATCTTTGCCAAGAGCAATCTTGAGCGAAAAGCAGACACCTTTGAAGACCCTCAGTAGATACTCTGAATTTTGGCCACTGTTGGACCATCACTGCAGGGGAGTTAATCCTGTGACAGTTAAAAACATTTTAACCTTCTATTGGTTCTTCTAGAACATGCCTGTCCTCTCAAAGACAGATAGATTGACTAATTGATTGATGAATCGATCAATCAATCAATCGATTGTTTGATACTACATAGTTAATGTACCAGACAAAAAAAACGTCTAGGGAATGTATTGTGGCTTAAACTTCACAGCATTTGCAGGGACAAAAATATATTTCGACGCAAAGAACAGAATTCTCAATTCACTTCTGACACAGATGGTCATAGAGGGCGTCTAAAGCCAGGCGTAAGGTTAGCAAACTAATGAATTTAAGAAAAACGAAAACCCAAGTTTGAGATGAAAAGGGAAAAAGATTGTGAAGCAGAGGCATTAAAAAATAAATAAGTAAAAAGAGTAATATTTAGTCATGTAGACTTGAATGCTGTGACAGGACGGGTGGTGCTAAGGAGAGTTTGGCCTGTGAGACTGTCTCCTTAAAGGTTAAGAAGAAATTTCGTTCTTTTACTGACCCAGGTTCTTTTGGTCCTCATATATGATGGAGACTTTCTATTTGGGTTTTGTTTGGTTGGGTTTTCAAGGACTATCTTCAGTGCACACGGAATTTTCTATCTGTGCTCCGATCTTCTCCCTTAGCAGCTTATTCAAGGATGGTGACGGTTTTAGCGCAATTACTTTCTCGCATGACGACAAACAGTTTTCAACGGACAAGTGATGGATGATTTCAATACGATGATAGACTTCACTCAACCAGCCGTGGCAATTTAATGTGTCAATTTTATTTACATAACAGAGTGTAGTAATGAGGATTATATGTCCAGCCTTCCTCGTGTGGCTGTTATACAGCATATAAATTCAATTCCATAAATTTCTTTTTGTATAACTGTCTTGCTCTCTCATTCGTTCTTGTTGCCTCAATAGTTCTAACTGATTATGTTTTATGATGGTCTCTACGTGATATTTACTACTATCGACAATTGCCTATCCACTGCTAGTCGTATGGAAATATGTATCTTCTCAATGTTCAGTCTAAATTTCTTCTGTTGAGCTTTCTGTTCTACAGTCTTAACTTGGTATGGTTAGAGTAGTACTAGTCTACCACCAAGGTTAACGATTTTCCAAGTTACTTGATACTCGTTAAACCGTATGCTAATCATTAGCACTTGATACTCGTTAAACCGTATGCTAATCATTAGACTGTCACTTGGTCTACTCTGTTGCCTACCATCAATATACTAGTAAATGTTCCACATACCTGAATCTTTAGAAAATCCCATACACAAATTCTTGAAACTGGCGACACTGGTTCTTTTGTCCTCAAAACAACAAATTTCTAACATAGTGGCATACCAAGCGATTTGGCGGCTGGACAATAGTTTACAATTTCTGTCATAACAGAAACAACCAACTCACTTGGCTTATTGTCCGATGACACCTCCAAATTGCGCTTGCCGCTTACAAACATTGTCTTTAACACATATTTGGGGAAGAGCCCATTTTTACTGAACCTAATGCTATCACGCTCTCCAGCTCACTCACTCTTGTTTTTCTTCTTTGTTCGTCGACCGGAAACTCCTGATACCCCCCAAAATTCCTCTTCCGGTCCAACTTATGTGTACTCACACAAGACTTGATGACGTCAGGGGTTCCTGTTATACACAAAAGTGTATTGACGTCATCGTTTTATGATTAGTGTTAATTTTACTAGCTATATAGTCTTTATCTAATACTATTTTCTACTTAATGGTAGCGCTGTTAGCGCTTAAGTAGTAGAAGTAGGCCAACCGGTCACAATGCCCCAGAGGACAGTAAGCAAAGCTAACTGAATTAATTGTTATAGAAGAAGAAGACACGGATGTTCAGAGTCGGATCTATTATGACGCTAATAAAACTTGAGCTTCAGGACCTCCAAGTCCAGTTTTATCTATAATATGTTTCTTTCCGATCCCCCAACAATTTTTTTTATAAGACTGGGCCCCTCCAAGAATTCAAGCTTAAGAGCCCCTGAAATGTAGATATGCCAATGCGGTTGTTAATGATGGAGAATTTTGTGAGAACCGAATGGAAAGTCTAAACCACGATAAATTCTTAGCTGACAACCAATACAAAGACTACACGTTGATTTTTTACAGTTTAAACGATGTTTTAGATATCTCTTGCTGCCTAAATAACAAACGCATAAAAAAATAAAAATAATCATAACTGTTATCGGTTATGAAATAGCAGATTTATAGTACCATGACAGTAAATTAGCCACCTTCTTTCTTTCTTTGACCCTTAGCCACCGACCGTCAAAGCAGTCAGTGACCATCACGCCTAGTGGCGTCTTGTAGGGCAACAACAAATTAATTCCACTTTGCTCGGTCGGTGGCCATCCTTCGTACAGTGCCCCAACTCTGGTTCATTCTTTGCATCTCAGCCTCCACAGTCCTCCGCCAAGTTGTTTTTGGTCGGCCTCTCTTTCGTTTTCCTTCAGGGGTCCAAAGCATAGCTGTTCTTGTGATGGCATCGGGGTCTCTTCTGAGGATATGGCCAACCCAGCTCTAGCGTCTGCCAGCTATGATGGTGTGCATGACCTCTTGCTTGCTCCGAGTAAGCAGATCTTGGTTGGTGATGGTATTCGGCCAAAAGATTCGGGGAATTTTTCTTAGACATGTTGTGTGAAAAGAGGACAATTTCGACATTTCCTTCTCTGTAACTCTCTAGCATTCCGCACCATAAAGAAGCTCAGAAAGCACACATGCTCTGATATAATCTTAATTTTGTGCTTGTGCTGTATTGAGAGGACTTCCAGATGTTGTTTAGGCTAAAAAAGGCTGTTCTTGCCTTATTCATTCTGATGTTGATGTCTTTGCCTGCCCCGCCATCTGGTGTTACTATGCATCCTAGGTATGTGAAGGTGTCTGTCTGTACCAGTTCTGATTCCTTACTGATATGGGTTCAGGGTTGCTCACATTGAGCGTCATGACCTCCGACTTCTTTAAATTGATGTTCAAGCCCACCTGCTGGCTAAACGTATAAAGTCTATCCGTTTTTTCCTTGATGTGTTGATGTGAATGTGCTAGTAGTGCAATGTCATCTGCATATTCCAGATCTTCCAATGTAGAAAATGTAGTCCATCTTATTCCTCTTGGATTGCCCTCTGTTGTCTGGCGCATCACCCAGTCTATGACTGTTAAAAATAGTGGTTGATAAGGGGCATCCCTGTCGTACTCCTGTCTTCACCTCAAAGGTTAGGTTGCTCTGCCCAACACTACACGTAAAGTTGGCATAGAGGCTTTTTATGATTGACACTATGCAGCTTGGAATTCCATAAGCCCTCAGTATTTTCCATAAACTGTCCCTATGTATGCTGTCAAAAGCCTTTTCAAAATCAACGAAATTAATGTACAGCTGTATTTGCCATTCTGAGCACTGCTCTATAATGTTCCTGAGAGTGAATATATGATCTACACATCTTCTGTTCTTTCTAAATCCTGCTTGTTCTTTCCTGAGTTTGTGGTCTACTGCTTTTGAAATTCTCTGTATAATTATCCTGCTTAGTATTTTGCTGGGAACTGAGAGAAGAGTGATTCCTCTCCAATTATTGCAGTCTGCAAGATCTCTCTTCTTAGGCAATTTGACAATTATTCCTTTGTTCCACTCTGATGGTGTTGTCCCCGTTTTCTAGACTTGTGCAAATAGTGGTTCTAATAGTTCTGCTGCTAGATCATGGTCTTTCTTAAATAGCTCTGCATTTAAGTTATCATGGCCAGGAGCTTTTCCGTTCTTTAACCCTTTGATTGCTGTGATGATTTCTTCTTTTCGTGGAATGTCTGTATTTACATCTAGATCGTTTTCAGCCTCAGGAACAATCAATTGTGTCTCTGGTGGTTCCTTGTTCAGAGTTTCTCTGAAGTGCTCTGCCCATCTTGTTTCCTGTCCCTCTGCTGTCGTGATGAGATTTCCTTGCTTATCTCTTACTAATGTAATATTGTTTGCCCCTCGTTTTCCGCTGATGAATTTAGTTATTTTGTATACTGTGCTTTGTTCATTTCTCAGTGCTGCCTCTTCTGCCTGTCTTGCAAGATCGTCTAGGAAATTCCTTTTGTTGGCTCGGGTTTGGCGTTTAACTTCCTTGTCCATCTGACTGTACTGTTCGCTGTATAGTTGCTTTAACCTGGGGGACTTCGCTTCTGTTTTCTTTCTTTTCATTTCCTTTCTCAGTGTTATGGTGTTTAATGTTTCTGGTGTTATCCAGTCTTGCTTCTTCCTTTCCTGGAATCCCAAGCATGATTTGCTGCTTTCCTTATATATTGTTGAAATGGTGTTGTATTTCTGGTCTATATCATCAGTCAATGTCTTTTCCTGACTTTTGGCAAATTGATATCGTTTCTTTATGTCAGCCGCAAAAGCTTTTCTGGTAAGGTGGTCCTTCAATTTGCTGATGTCAAACCTTTTCTGTGTAGTTACAGTTGGTCCAGCCCTTCTTAGTTTCACTTTCAGTTTTGCTACTACTAAATGGTGATCACTTCCCACATCTGCACCTCTTCTTACCTTCACATCTTGTAATGCATGTCTCCATCTACCGTTAATCATGATGTGGTCTATCTGGTTTCTGTCCCGACCATTTGGTGATTCCCATGTTAATTTGTGAATTTCTTTATGTGGGAAAATTAATCTTATCAGTCTGTTGTTGGTGGGTTTCCATTCCAGTAATTTCCTTTCTATTCCTTTCTGTAGAATAATGGCTACACCTTCATTGTGCTGTCCATCCTATCTTCCAGAGTAAAGTACTGTTTCTCCTGTTGCTGTTTTAACTTTTCCTGCCCCTGTCCATCTGCTCTCGCTTATCCCTAGAATGTGTAACCTTTAGTTTCTCATTTCTGCCGTGACCTGTTTTAGTTTACCCGTCTCACTCATTGTCCTGACATTCCAAAATCCTATTCTTGTATCATGTTTTGCGGTCAGGACGTCCGTTCTCATGTCAGTGGCTTCCTTTCGGCTGTCACCACTGACAGTCATACGAGCATCAGACTCCGGATGTCCGTCCCGCAGCAAAGTTTGTTTATTCGTTGTTGTTTCCGTAACTTCAATTTTTTTTTTTTACATAGACAGGGGTGTCAGCCCTATGCTAAAACCCCCAACCTGGAGGACCAGGGTGTCTGCTTTCGTCTGACCCCTGCCCGCGCAAGCCTGTCCAGCTTGGTAGAACCTTCCAGGAGTAAAACTCCCACTGGCATAGCTCTGGGGGTAATCAGGGTACGCAAGCCGCCATACCTCGACAAGGTATTGACACCGGTGATGGCAGAAATTAACCACCATTAGCCACCACCGCAGCTGGCCCCACTCCTGCAAGAAGACTGAGCTAAATGATTGGTTTGGTTTTAATGACCATCTTCCCTGTACAGAAACTGCTCCGATCTCCTCCCTTAGATCACATAAGGAGGATCTCAGCATAGTGCATGAACTCCGTAGCACCGGCGAGGATACCAATGTGTGTGTACAGGAATCACACATCTTATAAATATTTGGTGCGTAGGTTTCCTAATTCCTGTAATTTTGCCAGGGTAGCGGCCGTATGGCCTACTCTTTACTATTTCCAACTCGCACGCGGGACCTCATAATTTTTTCACCCTTATTCGAAAGGTTAGGCCTCCGATCTCACTACCCAGGAGATGGGGGAGGGGGGGGGAGTATGACATCATTAGGAGCCGCTGGTTTTGAGAAAAATTCCATCAGTTAAATTCCCTGTACTGCTAGCGAACCTGGTACCTTTAGAATTAGAGGCGCACGTCATACCTCGTAACTACTCCGACCCCCTAAGCTAAAGAATATCTCGTACTCCAGGTGTCTGGTTTATGTAGTATGGCCGTGATGGTGTGGGTTAGGGTATGCATTTCTTTTTAGTGTTCGTATAGTCTTGATGTTAGAGGTTCAGATCACTGCCCTAACCAGTGGTCAGCATGTGTGAGCAGACAATGTAAACACTCTGCTGTAAACAAGTGATGAAATGCACTGTTAGACAAGACGTACAGATGGTTGATGGTTTCTAACTCTGTTGACACACTGTACTCCAACAGCAGTAAAACGAACTTCAAAGTTTTATTTACATAAAGTAGAATTCGCTTCTCTCTTCTGCGAATTTATCGCATAGATTTATATATTCTTCTTCTTCTTCTTCCTCGTTTGCCCTGAAAAGGACGGTGGTTGCGTTGTGTCTGTTTACGCCTAAGCTGTGATATCTGCACCTTTCGGTCGACACATCCGACTTCAGCACGGCATTTTTTGGGACCGGGTTTGCCTTCCCTCTGCGATCCGTACTCGCTCAGCCTGACTGCACTGCTGCAGACTGTTTCCAGGACCACCACGTGGAGGTGGAGTACGGTCTTGACCAGCTCTGGTTCGCTGGTCCTGATGCAAGCAGTCAAGCTATTATACATTCAATTTGATATAATTCCCATTCGTACATTTTCTCAATTCAGCGAACATCCGAAAATCATATTCTTGTACATATCTGTCACTGATCTGCTCTCGTCTAATTTCTCCACTGCTATGTCACCTGGGTGATCTTCTAAGAAAGTTAGTTTATCTTTATAACATTTCACTTAGTGACCTTCTGGTGTATCTTGCTAGAAGACTGGCCTACAACTGCCAGGGATGTTGATTTTCTACCAGTTTACCTGATCACTACGTCTGTCTCTGTTTTATCTAAAACAAATCTATCTTCAATATAAACTGCAATCATACCTGCTGTCTTGAAAAACACAAAACCTTGACAACTTGATAACATAATTCTTTTTATGGCGTGTCTGTAACCACAGTAGCCAACCACATCCAAAAATGGCTTGTTTTCCAGAAACATGAATATCAAGAACCTCGCTCACTAATGAATTTCCAAACTACCATCTCTCTAGCACACACTTGCTAACTTACGCTCAGCGCGTTCAAAATTAGACTCTATTCCCGTTCTAACATTTTTCGTTCACTCCTAAAAAAATGTGTTCATCCTACCACAACTTTCTCGTGCGTATTTTTTTTTCTTGCTCACCCACCAAAACTTACAAGGGACGTAATTCCAAGTTATCTCCCTTTGATGATTAGACTCAAAACCATACACTTCTCTTCAATTCCTATTACCAAAAAAACTTTACATGCAAATTTGTCCCACCACAATTTTGGACTCACTTAATATGCTTAACTCTAACAATAACTACTACATCTTCCAAGTGGAAACCACGGAGTTTCCTCCCTTTGCTCAAAGCATTCCCCTATACATATCACCTCTCTTTAACAAAGACGAACAGTCTTTTAACAACTCCATTCATTTTTTCCAAACCATTTATCTATACTCACTTACTTTTCTAAAACCAAACCACCGTTCACAGTAGTAGTTGCTTCATTGGGTAAGACTTAAGTGTTTTCCACGTTCTTGGTCCTATTATTTGTTCCCGTTAACATGAATAGGGTGATCTGACAAGGCGCTTTTTGTTGAATTTTTATTTCGATCTCCCATCTGCTGTCTCTGGTGAGCATACTGCCAAGGCAATCTGTTTATCCGACCCACCATCTATGGGGAACATACTACCTAGGTATTGAACATTTTCA